>JALPQI010001416.1:0-121236 GCA_025490895.1 Thaumatotibia leucotreta | reverse complement strand
GAAACATAATTTCAATCTATGGCTACCGATCTTAAGCGCCCCAATTGGTTCCCGACGCAAAGGTGTCCATCACGCTCGCAGCGTTTTCGCTATTGCTATTTTTTTTAGTTTTGTCATTTTTTTCTAGGCTTTCGTCGTAAACAAGGAACCCTTATAGTTTTGCTATGTCCGTCTGTCTGTCTGTCCGTCTGTCTGTCTGTCATAGTAGCTCAGTGGTCGTTAGTACAAGTAATCTGCAGTTTAGTACAGGCATACATATCAATTACGCCGACTAAGTGGTAAATAAAATACTGAAAAAAAAAAAAAAATTACTATAATTATAGTTAAATGAAAAAAAAAACAAATTAATGATTAGGGGAGGTACAGGAAAAAAACAATGAATCCTGTAGTGTAAGTAATAAGGGTCCCAAAGGAAAGCTTTTTTCTAAATTCAATATATGATTCGGAGCTAACCGCTCCAGAATAAAAACATTATATAATTGTTGAATCTCAAATACAATTTCAGTGTACTAACATTATTTCAATAAATGCACATTTTCGTAGAAGGTATGACTTAAGTCATTTCGCATTTAGAAATAAAAAGTCTAGACTGAAGTATTTGGATGTCTGTGCTTGGATGCTACTTGTTATATTAACTTAACTGTGTGCGTGGAGTTTCGGAGAGTCACCGTAACTCAGTCGGTATTAGGTACCTATTGTAGTGATCTTGCCTGCGAAACTTTAAGTCACGGGTTTGAGTTCCGGTGAGGACATATTATATCTTGGCGTAATCATAAACATTTCTCTGTTTAATTATTATAGATATACAGTCTCATGAAAAATTACACAAAGGGTTAACTGCACACATTGGAAGTTGTAAAATCGTAGCAACTGCCTCTATCACTCTTGTTTGGAGCTTGATTAGAGTAACAGCGATAGTTGCGTTCATATCCTGCCTGCAGGGCATTTTAATTGAATAATGCAAATATGCTTCTCTTTTACAATCGGCGCGATTCCGTGGTATACGATGATTCTTTTGCTGTAGAGTCGGCAACTTTTGAAACAAACAGCCGCTAAGATGATTAACAAACATTGCAGCGTAGATTTAGCAAACAAAGATAGTACTAGTAATAGTACGGTCCATTCATTCTTAGTTGTCTTATCTAGTAAACAACTTTCTAACCTAAAAGTATACGTTTTCTGTTGTAAACTGCTGTTACCTTGATTAATAATTAAGCAATTTACTAATCACTACGGACAGACTGCACAAATATGGACTCAGGTTTTTTGGTATAGGCAAATATGGCAGTTTACAACAGAAAACGTGTACTTTTAGGATGGATGGACTTTAGTTACTACTCACTATACTTACTATATTGTATAGTAGTAGTAATGAGTTATATAGTATATAGTAGTAGGCCTTTGCCCAGCAGTGGGACACTATAGGCTCACAATAATAATAAATAAAAAATAATAAAAGTAGTAATGAGGGATTTAGATACTTTTTCTGCCGCTATGGGGTGGTGAGATGTCAGCACTGTGGCGGAAAGTCCAAAGAACTGTCATTATAAATACGTGTATTTAATTGTCTATATATTTTAGGATTATTTATTACTAACACTATGACTTTAAGAATATTGGCATCTAAAAAAAACCGGCCAAGGGCATATCGGACCATGCTCAGTGTAGGGTTCCACAGTTATTCAAAAACGGCTGGGCCGATTATGCTAGAAATAGTTTTATTTTAAAGTATTCTATAAACTCACTATTCATGATTCTTTTTATACATATTTTTGGATCCACAGATAAATAGTTAGAGGGCACAGGCACATTTTTTTTTCTTCTGGAGCGATTATCTCCGTAGATATTGACTTTAGAAAAAAACTTAAGACCCGTATTCTTTTTAAAAGACCTATACAATGATACCATTGATACCCCACACTATAGGATTACAGTAAATAAAAAATCATCACCACTTCACCAGTTGGGGAGGTACCCAAATAAAAAATTCTCTAGTTTTTCACATCATAAGCCTTAATTGAGCTTACCGTGGGACTAGGTCGATTTGTGTAAGATGTCCTAAAATATATTTTTTCTTATTTATTTATTATGTATTATACCACTTTGTTGACATGATTAATATGTATAACTGTACCAAATTGCAGATTTCTAGTATTAACGGCCACTGAGCTATGCTGCGGACAGACGGACACGGCGAAACTTTTAAACGAATTATTGCCATGATCAAAAGTACTGGAAATGTTTAAAAGTAATCAAAAAGTCTAAAAAAAAGAAAATATATACCTATATTTAGTGACATTTTACATTAGGTGACATGATATGTTTTGTTTATTTGACGTCTGGAATGCAGGGATCGGAACCGGTTTTTTAGAAAAACCCCGAAATAGCTAAATATTTTAAAATGTTTTACACTTTTTATGTAGTTTTCAACATTTTATGTAATAATTAACATCGTATTTTTGAATTACTCCATTAACAAAAAAAATATATACCGAAGAACGAAAAAGAACGGAATTCGAACCGTTCTTTTGTATGGAGAAAAAACCGTTATCCGATCCCTGCTGGAATGTATAGTTCAAATATCTCGGAATGCTCGCGAGCACCGTGTATGTTATTCCTGAAATTCCAACTAAACTAACTATATTTTTCGACGAATACACTCCAATAAAATTACACGGTACGTAACGTGAAACAGAAATGAATTTATCTGTCTGCTTACAAATATTACTCTTTAGAAAACTGACAAAATGAACAAAAATGATACTTCATGCCAGTACAATATAGCTGGTAATAACGCAGCAAGATTCTTCCCTGCATTCTATACAGAGTGACACAATATTCACTTGTAAGTTTAGGGGGTTTTTCGGTAGTAAATTTTGATGAATTTTTAGGTCATTATGTACCGTCGAGTCTTGTGTCTTCGCCTAAGTTACCTACCTTCGCCTAGTGTGAAAATGAGAGAAAGAGGCTTATTTTTAGAGTATACTGTATATAGCAAAGTGCATGTTTTTCGAAATTCATCATCATCATCATCATCACCATAAGACGTCCGCTGCTGAACATAGGCCTCTCCTCTGGACCTCCACATGTAGCGGTTTGATTTGTGACCTGCCTCCAGCTTGTCCCGGCGACCTTCACAAGGTCGACTGTCCGTCTTGTGGGTGGACGTTCTACGCTGCGTTTGCCTAACCGTGGTCTCCACTCGAGCACTTTTCGACCCCATCGACCATCTTTTTCAAAATTGCTATTTAGTAATTTTCTGGCCACTCCATTCTAAAATTAATGCGGAATCTTCAACTTCTTCCAATAGGCGAAGATAAGTATACTAGGCAAAGACGCGAGACTAGACGGTACATTTATTTTCATTGTTAATAAACGTACGATTGTGTGAATTGATATTATTTGCTTACTAATTACTTAAATTAGCCGTGTGGTGACGGCAGTAAGAATACATTTGTCACCACCCCAACTCTTCCTGCGGGTGTCGTAAGAGTCGACTAAGGGATTGAAGTGTCACTGACCAATATTTGATAAAAGATTGATGATGGGCAGCAGCATCATCATAGAGGGACACATTACTGCGATCGCCAATCCGCTTGCCCAGCGTGGCGATTATGGGCATTTACCTCCTAATGCGTCTGTACGCATAGTTAATAGGAGAGGCCTACGCCCAGCAGTGGACTATCATAGGCTGTTGATGATGATGATGATGATGAATTACTTAAATTAATTTGAATACCTTCAGCTCAACTTTGCCGAACTTTTTTTGACAACTACAATCTCATTATTATGTTCTTAAGATTAAGGGTGAAAATGGTAAGTGCCATATAAATTCGATGAAAATGGAACTACATATTATACTGCCTGCGAGGGTGGTCAGGATACAAATTAAACGTAACTTTACGCGAATTACGCGATTAAGACCCGTTTGTTTTTAAAATATGACTGATATTCGTGAACGTTTTTAATCGAAAATGGAACTAATTTTATTATGTGATATGTATGGTAGTCCCCTACTAAAAGTTCATTACTAACTATGACCAACGACTTAAGTACTTAAATTTTAAGCAGTGTTTTTTTACACCCTGTACTTTACACACTTTCCATAAAGAAGCAGATAAATTTCAGGACAGTCCTGCAAATGTTAGGGTGACCATAAATTCCTGAATACTTTGTCTTCGTTTTGCATAAATAGGAAAATATTACTTGCATGAGGCGTAAAATGTTGATGGAATTTTTAGGACACATTTCAAAAGAATTCTTTAGAAAAATATTTAATATATTTCACGATTTATTGCGACTTTAAATAAAATGTTTAAAAAAGTCTAAGAAGAACATTTATTGATCGTAAAAATGGAGTGAAAAAGAAATGTTTTTAATTAAAACGTTTCGGTATTATATTACAATTCTGCTATATCAGGGACCGAAATGCTACATAAATGAGGCATAATAAAAATAACTGGCTATACAAACAGCTTGCTATAAACAGAAAATACTATCACAACTAACTTTGAAAACCTCTGCAGTCTAACTAGACCGCAGACGTTTAACTAGTTAACTGCCAACATTGTATGTAATAAGTACTTTAATAATGTAGTCCAAGGGCAAACTATTAGTAACTAGTATCAAAATGTCAGAGCAAATAGCACGCAATTATAACCTTTATTACTAAAGACCAGTTTCCGAGAATTGCCTGCGAAATTCTAAAGACTTAAGTCCTTTTGATGAAATACTTTGTTGAGTAATAAATGCTAGTGTAGAATAGAATAGAATTTAGCCAATTAACGATGAAGTCAACTACAATGAAGGCTTATTACGCATGCATTCATATCACACCACAGTCTATTAATGCTATTAAGGCCAAGTCACACACGTGCCTGTGTGCCATCTAATATAACATTTAGATACGCTAAAACGCGCACGCCACGGACACACTTGCTGCACACAAATAAAGAAATATAATTATTGATATATTTGGACATCTTACACAAATCGACCTAGTTCCACGGCAAGCACAATCAAGGCCTGTGATGTTAAATAGATAGACGGCCACGACCAAGGAACAAATATTTGTGACAAATAAATACACAATTAATAATGCTCTCGCTGGGATTCGAAACCGGAACCAGCTTTATAAACTCGGTTAGTACCAACTAGGTACGAAGGGTGGTACATTTTAAACTCTGCGATACTCTTAAAAGTCCCGACAGTAAGATCACGATAATTTATATTGGAAATAGTTGCACGTCTACGGAAACAGCGTTGTTAAAATAGTTTGGCGTAAGCGTACCAACGCTGCTTGTTACCTCAAAACTTTGCAATGAGTACCGTCAGGGCCATAAATATGTATACAATTTTAGACTTTATGCTCCACCCTAAGTCAAATCATCATCATCATCAGCCTATGATAGTCCTCTGCTGGACGTAGGCCTCTCTTATTAACTATACACATATACGCATCACTGCGATCGCCAATCCGCTTGCCCAGCGTGGCGATTATGGGCATTTACCTCCTAATGCGTCTGCATCTATACGCATAGTTAATAGGAGAGGCTTACGTCCAGCAGTGGACTATCACAGGCTGATGATGATAATGATGAGGATGATAGACACATTAGGAGGTAAATGCCTATAATCTCCACGCTTGGCAAGCGGTTTGGCGATCGCAGTAATGTGTCCACTATGATGACGCTGCTGCCCATCATCAATCTTTTATCAAATAATGGTCAGTGACACTTCAATCCCTTAGTCGACTTTTACGACACCCGCAGGAGGAGTTATGGTGGTGACTAATGTATTCTTACTGCCGTCACCACACGGCCAAAGTCAAATAGTGTATACATATTTTTGCCCTTGAGTGTGCAATTTTGGTAAAAGTATTTACACGTACCGTGTTGGTATACGCTAGAGAAACGGTTTTAAATTACGCCTAGCCTGCTACCATGAACTTCGAAATTCGTATTTTTCGTAGTTTTGTCTTTGTCATTCCAACACAGGTGTCATTAGAGTGACAGGGACGAATCCTTGAAATTTCAGCTCAGTTGCTGGCCGTGTATACTGTAGAGGTTGTATAACAATCTTCTACATTACTGGTTCCTTTCAGGTAAATTCTATATTTAAATGTATGACATTATAAAAAATAAAATAGAAATTCGGTTCAGTCACCCTCGAAGCTCCGGCCTCCGAGTCACGCTCGCGCACCGCGTAGATATAAAATAAATGATAATTCTTCAAAAGTCTACCCCTGTGTTTCTTCTTACACCTGCACCTCCCACATTACACACAGCTTACTGGCAGATATATTTTGGGTCTTCGAACATTATAACAACTCCACGCCAACGCGGCAGCAGTGCTCACATTTTCGAAGAGTAGTCAACTCGATGATCTGCCGAATGGTCACTAATGGACAACGCGGCGTGAACGAGTGTGCAATGCAAATGGTTCCTCGATACAGGTCAGTCGCAAACGCATAGTCACTGCGTGGACAACATGTAGTTAATGTGTGACGAATGTAACGAGTTGACCTTTCGTCTATGACGCGTAGACCACTCGTCTTACACTATTTTATTTTTGAAATTAAAACAACGAATATATGACAAAGTGTTTACAATATTTGGCATAGAGTCAAGTCGCCGGTTAGTTGTTATAATGTGCGAAGACCTATAAGAGACCTATTCGTCACAATTTTGTTGTAAGAGTCGACTAAGAGAGAAGTTTCACTGACAGTTATTGTTTTTTGACATTTAACCCCTGGAACGCTGCTGCCATACATTTGCTTGTTGATTATTTACTTTAATTATTTTATATTATAGTCCAATTGGCTTGTGACGGATCTGTCACTAGGCACTCCAGGGGTTAATAATGGACTGCAGCATGATAATTTATTAGAGGACACGACTGCGATCGCCAACCCGCCTGCCCAGTGTGGCGATTATGGGCAATTTACCTCCTTAAGCATTTATACCTATAATAGGTACTAGGAGAGGCCTGTACCTTTCATTCGATTGACATAGGCTGTGACGATAGTCAGATATTTTTTAACAATACATATTTCATTTTGATGGCTTTGCAAGTGAACTTCATGGTCTATGATAGTGGTAGCACACTACCACGACCAAATTGTTTTAAGAGTACAACATCATAAAAGCCTATAAAAACTGCCTCTAAAACCCGTAAATCTATCGGCACTCTAATGAATCTAGGCATCAAATTCTTCAGGCTTCTACCCTTTTGGCAGTATGCCAGCATCTGACTTAGTGCCAATTACTTAATCCCAAGGCAGCTAAATTGACTATCTAGCTTGTAAATTGTTAAACATGCTCTTTGAATTTTCGTATGACGCTTTTAGACACTAAAGTTATGAGAGACCAGTTTTTTGTACTAAAATGTACGAGTAGGTAGTTACTTAAAAGAAAATTCTTCAATAAAATTATTTTTTTTACTCCTGTACTTTTACTTGTCATTTACAGGGTCGTGAACACACCCTTAAGCCCCTACCTTACAGATGTCAAGACAAGTCTATATTGTCAATTCCCTATAAACGCAATCAGGCATACACGCAATACGTTTTTGGATTTTAAGACACCACGTGTATACAAGACGTAATGAAATACATGGCCGCCAACCTAATTTTAAATGTCATTTCTCATGAAAATAAACCATAGAGGTTCCATTCTTTTGACGTCTCCCGCCCGACCTTGATGATAAATAAAATTGTGTTTGACTAAGAAAATTTCTCAACAATTTTATTTGAAAATAAGTGTGTGGTCGTGGTCGTAGAATAGTTATTTATTATACAAGGGGGCAAAGTTGTTGTTTAACTGTCGTGCTAATATTGAGACCTGAGCTAGCGAAAGATTCCAAAATTGAGCCACGAGCGTAGCGAGTGGTTCAAAAACTGGAATCTTGAGCATTGCGAAGGTCTCAAGGCACGAGAGTTGAACAAACTTTGCCGCCAAGTTTAATACAACTTTTTTCCCCTCACTATCGCGAGGAAATATGATTACAAATCTCATCCAAATGTAATTTAACTAAAAGAAACCATTTAAAACTCAATGTCGAAACGTATCGTAGAATAGAGTTACTTAAATATAGCCAATGGCTTACAAAGTCACCCATGAGAACGACCAATTTAACATGTGAGCTCCGATTGCGCATGTTTACTACGGTCATACAGATCCACTTATACTAGGCAGTAGGGGGCTATAGGAATTAGAGTAATGTCAAATTACTTTATTCACATGTTGGTAAAAAGCGTTTTTACCCGCTCGTATTAAAGGATAAACGCGCGCTTTACGAGCTAGTGAGGGGAAAAAAGTATTGTATGCAACATTGTTTAACTGAGTCAAAAAATGCTCGTGGCGTCTTTACCCACGCCACTCACCTTTTTTGACCTCTCTTAAACAAGGGTTGCATAAAATACTATTAACCCACGATGTCGTAACAGATGTGCTTGCCATAGAAAAAATAAACTGCGTATGACTAGTAATCACGAGATTTGAATCCGTATCTTCTGGATTACCGGTCCAACGTACTTCCATAGCCAAAATGCAAATTACTCAGACAGTAGCGTAGTTTTTTCTCTTTGTTTCTTCTCATTAGTGCGACAAAGACAGTCGCGTTTGGTTAGCGACTGAGGGTTAGAGATTGACATCTTGAATGCACACCGTGATCTGGTATTATCAAACCGGAATGAGAAAGGGATTCGAAAGTACTGTTGACACAACAATTGACACACCAATTTACCAAGGAAAGAGTTGTTTATAGATGTAGCGAGTATTTAATTAATCTATTGTCTGTCAGTCTCTGCACTTAAACTATGAATATATGAATTTAACTATGTATATATCCCAGATTGACTTATACACTGTTGTGTCAACCGTGCGCGCAAAATCGCGGTTTGATAATATGACATTGGTGAAAGACCTCATGATCTAAAGCCGTTATCCTCCTATATGCAGGATCCTTATCATCACATCAGCTGAAAAGCGTTCACCGCTGAACATAGGAATCCCCAAAGATTGCCACAATGAACGGTCCTGCGCCACCCGCAACCAGCAGACTCTTGCGACCTTAACCAGGTCATCAGTCCGCCTTGTAGGGGCCTACCCACGCTGCGCCTTCCGGTACGTGGACGACACTGGAGAACCGTTCCACCCCAACGGCCATAGTTTCTACGTGCAATGTGCCCCGTCCACTGCCATTATAGGTCTATAGGGTACTCCCAAAAATATTGAATAAGTTTATTTATCTAATGTTAACGACAAAACCGTCTCTTTGTTAGTCAAACTATTGCCTATAGGAACAGCCCGCTGCTCAATTACTAAGGCTTGGTACGTCTAAACTTAATAAAACATAGCCATTTTACCGAATGCAGCCTCGCTGGCCCCTACTATTGGCTAACTCTGCGCTCACTCGCATTCGTAGATGAAGAACTAAGTGGATAACCTGAAAGATGACCTGAAAGAGCTGGAATTCACGGGATGCGGACAGTGCACGATTAATCGATATGACATGATCTGTGGGAAGTCTATGTCTAACGGCTAATGTGCAATTCTCAAAAAACTTGTACATTTGGATCAAGTCCTCCACTTTGATAAAAATTGGTACGCTGCTAGAGTCAATGATGCTGAGCATGATCCAGATTCCTTTACATGTTTAGTAACACAAAAGGAACGTTTCATACAAATATTTTGGGACATTTCGGGAAATGTGATGAATCTTGCTCATCATCACTAACTACCAGCCTACCAATTTTTATTAATATCAAAGCCGTGATCTAAATGTAATTTTTTTTGACAATTGCACTAATAATGATGATGAACTGGTGAAAATGTGATTTCAAAAAGAAGTAGCGAACAATTTGAACATAAATATCAAAACATCCATTATATTGTAAATTACATTCCTTTATGATTATATCTTCAAATCTTAAAAGAAAAGAGCGAATTTCCATTTAAAGGTCGGCAACGCACTTGTAACACCACAGGTATTGCAGGTGTCCATGGGCGACGGTGATCGCTTATCTTATCTTATTGGTGGGGCCCTTACGGATACACTTCGACCCATTGGGATATTTTGTGTAATTGTGATCGCTTACCATCAGGCGATACCTCTCCTCCTATTCCATACAAAAGGTGTATACTATTCCTAGTGACTTTTCACGCAAATGGTAGCAACTCTGGCCACGGTCCAAAAAACTTGCGCCGCACCGCACCAATCCAGATGATAGCGTTGCTTTTGCCGAAATGAATCCGGTTCGTAATTATTGCTGCATATCGTCCGGTTAATTCCGGGACATTCGTCTTGCTTATTTTAATTGCTTGTAGTGCTTGTATTTCGGATTATGGGGAGAATAATTCAGCGAAGATTTTGTTGTGTCTTAATAAATTGGCTTTAATGTTACTCGGTGTACTCATGGCTGCAAGTAGTGACCTGGGGATAATGTTGGTTAAGTTTTTATCGGGATCCCAGTGGAGCCAAATATTACTCGACTCATTAGTCCACCAGGCATCGGAAGAAGCGATGAAGACCTCTAATGAAGTCTGACGACCTGGTCAAGGTTGCAGGAACCCTCTAGATACCAACAGCAGGTGTTGGCATGTTTAGGAGGCCTACAAGTATGTCTATCAGGGCCAGCAGGGGATGCTTTTCAGCAGAATTATTATTGTTATTTTGCATTTTTTTCTCGGTCCTTAAGTCTTTGTGAGTTTAATAATTATACGTGTGTAAGTCTAATACGGGCGATCAATTAAACCAGGCATGGGATTCATTAGTGTAATCATGGATTACAAGGTTTTTTTAAAGTTACTCTCAATTATGACTATGATATATGAATTTTTTTAAGATTATCGGAGCAGCAATGAAGGTACGAACATTTGTTATTGTTTATATGGCAGTTATGTCACCTGCTTTTGAAATTAGCTGTCATCGAGTCTTTAACTCGCGTATGTTGCTCTACATTGCGCGCCGAATTATTTTGTATGGAAAATTTTGTTGTTCTAATTTTAAGTAAAAGTTATTTGAAGGTACTTATTATGTCGTAAACTAACACCCGTTAAGAGCTTCGCCCATATTAGACTTACACCCTGTATAGATACTACACGTAGAAGCTCTTAGAAGAGGCACAGAGAAATTAGCTGAGTTATATACAACCTGCACAGTGGGTAAGAAAAATATGAAAAAAAAAACATTTCAAACCATTCTGAACGGCGCAGCCGTTTTTGAGTAACTACGGAACCGAACACTTCACTTATTAGCCGTTTGTTAAGTAAGCAAACGTGTATGAATAAGGGGGATAATCTTTGACGATGTATTTTTTATCTAGATATTTAATATTAGATTTTAGTATTATTGTTATTGTTTACTTCCTCATTAAATAAACTTTTATCTTAGAATATTTTTTTTATTTTGTTTTCATAGTTATTTGTCGTTCCTAGGTATTTGAATATGTTGTATTGCAATAAGCGCCAAATCTTTTTTACCTCAAGTCTGAATAACGGTCATCATACGTGAAAAACATCAGATAAATGTCCAATATAATAAGATCTCCAAATATATTGAAGCAAGTACCATATAGGGTTCATTTTTGTTTGGTTTTGTAATACTGATATTCCAATTTACGTCATATTTTCGAGATAAAACTGAAATGTTTCATTTCAAATCGGTATCTGTATCGAAGTGAAAATTTTTACACAGTTTTTAATATTTACCAATTTGGGATGTTTACGTGATCGAACAATTTATGAAACAGTTTAGTTAGGAAGATATTTAGCATCTTTTAAGCGCCCGTGTGGTGACGGCAGTAACAATGGCCACCACCCCAACTATTCCTGTGGGAGTCGTAAGAGTTGACTAAGGAATTGAAGTGTCACTGACCATACGGGCGTTATAGTTTAACATGCATAGAATTCATTAGTGTAAATAAATGAGTTTTTTTAAACAAATATGGCTTTCCATAGCATTTAACGTCTTTGACATATCGTGAAACACGCTTGCAGATAATATTTTTACGTTTACACTCATAATTAATATTAATCATTTCAACTAAAAATATATGCCAACTCAAGAGATTTTCAGTCAGTAATAAAACCAAGATTGTGTTCTACAAGTGCCTGATAATGGAATACTTATTGCAAGTTGTTTACTTTTTTAGATTTTGCTGACTATTGGTTTACGAGTAGGCTTCACGTTTTAACATACAAGATTCATAGTGCAGTCCAAAAACTAAAATGCCGTCTCCATAAATCGCCTAAGTAGGTGAGTTTGGAAGCTGGCCAGGCGGCTGATGCTCTAACTACCAGTAGCCGTACCATGATTTTGCAAGTATCATTAACGTTAGACTTTACTCGACGCAAAGCAGGCCATCACGCTCGCTCCAATATCTCAGAGCGAGCGCGACAGAATGCATTACGTATCTGCAACCTGCATTCTCGCGTTAAAATCTTCGTATGGCATATTAAGGTGCGTTTAAACCAAAAGAGCATTCGCTGTTCTAGCGCCCGTTCTACGAAATCAACCAATCACGTTTTGTATACCGATCGAATTTCGTAGAGTGGGAGGTTAGAACAGCGAATGCTCCTTTAGTTTAACCGCACCTTTGCGCTTACGCAAATTCCATGATATCTTACGGCATTGTGTTCTGGGGGCTAGCGGCTGACAGAGATAGAATATTTGTAATGCAAAAGAATGCCATAAGGATATTGGCAGGGGTGCCACCATTTACCCCGGCGAAGGAGCATTTTATTAAATTGAAAATTCTAACTACTCTATGCCTGTTCATTCTAGAGGTTTCTAAATATATTATGTACAATATCTTAAGTGAGTATAAGACGCGTCGACCGGATCAGAAAAAAACGGGCCGCGATCTAAATCCAGCCTTAGTCCGACTTGCGAAATCGTCGCACTCACTGAGGGCATAAAAATATATATAATTGCTTAAGCCCAGCGATCAAAGAGGCTCCTTCTTTATGAGGTGTTTGTAAAAAAACTAAAGGACTTTTTTATAAAAAAAGGCATTTAGTATTGATGAAATTTATAATCTTATTTAATTGCTTTTATTTTTGTAATGTATTTTTTTTTGTGTAATAATTGTGTTAGGCTGTTAATATGATTTAATGTACCTAGTTGTAAGTATATTTGACATGTGTTATTATTGACATTAAAGAATTTGAATTGAATTGAATATCGAGTAAAACCTAACGTATCCTTTACTTTCCAACTCATGGTACGACTACAGGTTAAAGTTAGAAGGGTAGGTCATTAGGATTACTCAGAAGTTTAAGGGGGCAGTTACGCAAAAGAACTCGTTTATGGATTTCCGCAGTCGTCCTTTAGAATACATGATATCTAAATGAAAATAAAAAACTGTGGGTAAGAAGGGAAGCCTTTAGGAAAGTATACCTGAATTGGGATGTTCCATAACTAACAGTCTATATAAGGGTAAGGCCGCGGTTTTTGACGAATTCGGAGCTTAAAATTTGTCTTGCTCATAAAAAAAAAACTGATAACATCTAGAGAACTCTGATCAATTTTAAAATATTCTCCTATGCTCAGTTACATGTAATCAAATAAAATAGCTAATTTAGCTCTTTATTTTAAATTAATAAGTAAATATTTCTGCCAAAAACGTAACGAAAGTCGAGTAATTTTTTCGACTACGAGTACTTAAAACCTTTTTTTATATATATTATTAGACTTGTCAGCATTAAATGTTTGTTTTTAAACCAAATTTTAATGATAAACGATTACTTCGTTCATTAAGGACTTATGATATGTGAACAATTTTACTGTTTTATTTCCCTTTACTTTTTGGGTCACCAATTCCAAACTTACGTTACGATACTTTCGTAACGTTTTTTTAAGGTCATATTTAAGCCAATGTTGGTATTCGACATTGTTTATCGACACTAGCAACTCTTATTCTAGTAGGGCGACACCCATAAGCACTCTCACTCCCATTAATTCGTTAGCAAATGGTTGTCACAGTGCACGCGGCGAAAATTTTAGCAAAAAACGTCTAAAGTGGTAGTGTGATTTTCACGGTAAGTAGTGATTATTATTAAACGGCTGTTTTTTCATACGAAAGGGTTTAGTTTTAAACCTCAGTAGCATGTACTATTATGTTCAGATTGCAATTATTTACCAAGATAATCAACCTTTTTTCAAATATACGTTACACTTGTGTTACGAATACGTTACATTTTTACAAAACGTAACGTATTTTTTATGTTACGTAACGAAAATATGTGGTAAAGGGAAGTGGACACAGAAATTTACTAATTTAAATGAGTTTTATTAGATTTTGAATGACAGCATACTGTAACAAGTGTTTGCGAAACAAATCAAATTATTTTGTTATTTAGGTATTTTGATTTGCGTTTTTAGAAGTAATCAACTTTTTCCAGTGGGTAATTTTACCCCCCTAGGGCTAATGAAATACAGTATAATTATTAACGCGTTTATTAGTGTTAATTAATAACAGTTCATTTTCCATTTAAGCATTTATGGTGATTTATTTTAGTTTATTTAGTTCCAAAGATTTAGCATTAAAACATTTGTAAATACTGTTAATTTAAGTAATTACTAAGTATGAGAAATTACATTATATGGGTTGATTATTATATTTGATTAAAACAAGTATTTAGCGATAAAAATATGTTTTTTTACGACCTTTATTTAATCAGAGTTCAAACCAGTATGAGCTGAGCTTTATAGTAACTTTAGTTGCGTTTTATGGTAACGTAACGTATTTTTTTAATGTTATGTCTGTGTCACATTCGTCAAAATCCGCGGCCTTACCCATAAATAATCTAGGTTTCTTAGGGAAATGTAACATAAACATATGAATCTAATTACTTAGTCTACTTTAGATAAAGTAAATGCTTATAATACTATTTCATTATTATGAATTATTTATAACGTAACCAATGTTTTAGATACAAAATTAATACTAACGCGCGCGCGTGTGTGTGTGTGTGTGTGTGTGTAACAAAACTACAGTGCATACGGCTACTGCCATATTCGGTGTTATGTTAAAATTAGGAAAAAAAAAATGTTTTTTTGTATTGAGGCTCAATACAAAGGGCAATCATTTTACGTACTAATTATTTTTCCCTCTAGTCTCATTTGTCTTAATCAGAAATCGTTATCGTATTTTCTTACAGATATTGTTCGTACAAATGAATTTTTTCACTGCATTTGTGATTCCAATTTCCAACAAAGCCTTAACTACCTGGGTCGCGTTTTATACAATAACATCCTTAGAATGCTGTTGAGGCTGCCGAGGCATTGCAGTGCGTCAGGCATGTTCGCGGAGGCGCAAACGGACGACTTCTACGCCATCAGGCGAAAGAGAATAGCCTCATTGCTGAGACGTGTCCGAGGCAGCAGTAACGGCATGCTAAGGGTGTTAGACGAGCGCCTAGATAGCCCAATAATTAAGTACTGGATTGAGGTAGTTATAGGTAGATCTAAGTAGGTATAAGTATTACTAACATAATTATAAGTTTTAAGATATCACTAACAAAATATGGATCGCAACCATGGTCTGAAATAAAGAATTTTTATTTTATTTTATTTTATTTATTTATAAAGTTACATTTTATAATTTCGCTGTTTGCCTCTCTAACGCACGCACATATTTGCTAGAAAGAGAAGCAAACAGCAAAATTGAAAATTGTAACTTCTTCTTTAAATTCAAGGTTAAATAACATTTGCATCTGCTAAAAAACCAGCACTTGCTATTGAAAGCACATTGTCCATTAAACCCGCTGTCTTTTTGCCATAATCTCCTAAAGTCTTAGGACCTCTTCTTTTTAACATCTTTATCAACGATATAAAATCTTGTTTTCATAATACCAACATTCTTATGTATGCAGACGATCTTAAAATTTTTAACAAAATTACAGACACTACGGATTGTATCAGATTGCAGGATGACCTTGACCGCTTAACAGTATACTGTTGCATAAATAACTTGGAATTAAATATTTCTAAGTGTAACGTTATCACCTTTACCAAGAATAAAAATAAATTTAACTTTAACTACGAGTTATGCGGAGAGCCGCTGCAACGAGTGGAGTTTGTAAGGGATCTTGGAATACTCCTCGACTCTAAGCTACATTTAGATCAACACATTGACATGATCGTTTCTAAGGGCTTTAAGATGTACCACTTCGTTGCGAGGGCTGCCACTGACTTTATTAAAGCTGATACTTTTATCTATTTATTTAATAGCCTAATTCGCCCTCAACTCGAATATGCAAGCATCATCTGGGACCCCTATTACAATAAATATAGAGACGCTATCGAGAAAATACAACAAAAATACCTAAAACATCTTAATTACAAGTTGTTTCGAAACGGCAATTCAACCTATAGCAATTTACTAGACAAATTCAATTTGAGTACACTAAGTAACAGACGCATTTACCTTCAGGCAATGTTTCTCCACGGACTTTGTCACAACAAATTCGACTGTGCCCTGCTTGTCAACAAAATATGCTATATAGTCCCTAGAACTGTAAACCGTCGAGATGCGCGCGCTTACAGGCTGTTCGCGGTGGCCCCGTGCCGCACCACCGCTGGCGCGCGCGCACCTCTCCGAAGGCGTCTTACAACTTACAACGAACACTTTACTCAGATAGACATATTTCACCTACCCGAGGCTAAGTATAGATTCGCTATTTTAGATGCAATTAAAACCCTTGATTTAAATATATTAAATGGTAATTAGATACTTTTACCTATGTAACGAACCCAAGACAATAAATTTTACCATAAAATATTATTAGTAACCTACTTGCTTTCTACACTCTTGCTTTTGTTGTTTTTTGTTTGTCACTTATTTTACATTACTTATTACTGTTTAGATTAAACATTTGTTAACTGTCTTGCTTACAAGCCAACCATAGGACCTGTTCTAGTAATTTGTGGATAACGTTGTTGGCTATACAGAAAGTTATCATGTATTTAAATAACCTTGTAGTATTTTTTATTGTATGGTTGTTTGTTATCTCTAAAATAAATAAAATAAAATAAAATAAAGTCAAAGTCAAAGTCAAATGATTTTTTATTCAAATTGCAATAGCAACAAACTCTTTTGAAAGAAATTACCTGCCGGCGTCTATATTTCCGAGATCATATAATCCGTCAACCTCGAAGTCACGGGTGAATAGGCACCTTCTGGGCAAACTCACTCCATCGTAGGCCACGTCTCTGCCCTTGGCTAGTGTGTGGCCATGAGTAAGCCTATTTTTAATTAAAATAATGGTCTAAGTTCCATAAAATTAAAACTACTTCCGGTTCTACACCACTGGCCACGAGAAGAACCGGTAAGAAACTTGGCGGGACTTGAGTCTTCCCTTAGGAGATTATGGCAAAAAGTCAGGATAACAGGAAAATGTCCAGACATTCTTAAAAATTACGCCCAAGCTGTGTCCAAAGTCCTTTGTCGATTCAATTAAGAACAGTCCAGGAAACCTTCTTGGTGCAGTTGGATCATGTTCCGGCAATCGTCACAGTTGGTAATGAATATCAGTAAGGCACCAATTTACTCTCCTGGGTCAAAATTATTTTTGTTGTCTTGTTTCAATACGAGTACCACTCTGTCACGCTTTTAGTGGCTGTTTCGACTCAGTAAATGAAAAAAATCCGGTGCACTTGTATTCCTTTTTCTCGTTAGATTTTAATCCATACATGAGAAATTAAAAACAAAACATCATCTCATACAAAAATCACCACTGCGTCACGTTTTTTAGGGACACAAAATAAGACAACGAAAAGAATTTTGACCCTCCTGTACTTCAAACACACAACGACGTATTTAACTGTTACACATAAACACATTACTAATAATTAAAATGCATAATAATTTCAAACGTTTGCAAGGTCGACAGTAATTTGAAAGTCGACAGTAAAACACTTACAATTTTGCCGTGTTTTTCCGTCTGTCTGCCCATTCGGAAAAGTTCAGTATAACTAGTACGCGATAGAACTTTCGCATTGGCATATATTAAATAGTTAGAGACAAATTTCCCAGTGATAAAACGATAGAAAGCAAAAACAATATTCCAGGGTACCTCCCAAACCGTCAAAATTGAGATGATGGTACTTTTTTTTTGGCTGCTGTTTTTGTCGGTGTTTATTTTCAAGACTCTACAAATCTAACTAACCTAACCTATATCTAAAACTGGCCGTTGTGGCATTGTACCGAGGATGCTAACGGCATATCCTCGCTGCCGCTGTATCGTATAGTACGAGGAAGTCGGCATCTCTTCGGGCTCTTTTGCCTTACATAATGTCACCGGGTTTTAATTTTCAAAAAGTGTTACCTGGATTGCAGGAACACATTTTCTTGTACCTAAAGTGAATATTTTCGGTAATTTACTGTGCTCCAGATTCCAAGAAAATTTTCAATATGTGTCTACTGATACTAAGGATTTACTGCGGTTCGTAAGCGAGTTGTATTATAAAAACTGCCGTGCAATTCCTAAACCACAGTAACTGCCAATTTTCCGATTTTCGGTTTATTGGTGATCTATAATCAGCAAATCAAAACGCATAATCCCAATCGATCGGTTTTCAATTTGGAAAACTGGAACATGGAAACTCGATTTCCCAAAAGCAGTAAGTGACTAGTTTTTCCTGCACAATGCAATATAAAACGCAGTAAAATGGTCTACGGCTACGGTTTTTGGGCTGATACTGACTAAAATGCAGTACAGGTGTAGATTTTTATGATTTTTAGCATGTAAACTGATAGTATCTCGTTTATAAAGAAACTAATTAAAACACAGTATACATTTTTTATGCTAAAAGTTTTGTACTGCGTTTCCAGTTTCATAGATTAATATGCATAATTACTAGTTAAGACGCAGTAGGAATAAAATAACGATATTTACAGCGGTACGCTACCTTTCAAATAAGTATCGTATTGCCATCTAAACTGCAGTAACAAGTTCATTAATGTACACATTATGCTGTATGTTGTATTACTTTCAATAGCAATAATACTAGCTAAAGGACAGTAGCACCCCAAGGGGCTGCAGTTTAGGCAGTATTTTTATGTTATTTGACTATTTTAATTATCTTATAGGGTTTTGTAGTACATATAATATACAGTATTATAAAGACTTTTTGATTTATAAGTGACACAAATACGTAAGAAATTATATTTATTTAAATTAATCGTAGAAGTGCTACGCCATAATCAGCCGTGACCTTACTCATTGAAATCATTGTAAGGCTAAATATATTGTGCCATTTGCTATGATTACAACCGATAATGGTACCTGAAGTTGGTTGTTATTTCATTGCTTAAGAAAATGTGGTAATAAACCTTAATTTTTGTCTAATTTTTGTATTACTGACGACAAATCCTTAAATAAACTGCGTTTTCCAAGTAACTTTTAAATCCTTTTTTACTTCCTTCTGTTTCACACATTGGCATGAAACTTGATAAGTGTGTTTGAATTTCTTAATAATAAAGTTATGATATGCTGTTACAAAGTTTTGTTGCATTTTAATTACTTTATTAAAAAAAACTATATTTTACTGTTGTGAATGAAGTTCGTAGCAGGAAAATTCAATCAAAATACTAGTTAAATTACAGTATACTAGTCCCTTTTACTGCAGTTTAACCTGTAAAATGCCGCCTATCTCTATAAAGCACGCAATTTTTTTGCAGTAAGTGGTCATTTTACTGTGTCTTAATTAGTAATTGTTATATTTTCCCCTGTTTTTAAAAGCGCAGTACAAACACAGAATTTCGGAAAAACCACATATTTAATTTTAGAAAAAGCAGAAGCATGTATTTTTTTAATTTATCATATTGTATGATTGAAATACTTCATTTTGCACTAAAAAAAATCTCTTTAACTATCAAATCTTGGAAAATATATTACTTTAAAACCGTTTTTTGCTATTATCTCAAAATCGACTTTAGTCAGTTACTGTGTTTTAGGAATTGCAGGGCAGAAAATCGCAATACATTCCCCTACGTGAGTCGGTTGCTAAAAGCTTACAGGATACTAGCTCCTATCTCATCTATAGAACTGTTCGAAGAACTCTGTATAGGCAGCACGAATTGCTTTTGCATGAACCAGATCTTAAAAGCAAGAGTAATGTTGAAATATGTAGGTATTTAGTGAATGCATGTTTATGGCTTTTGGACATAATCTTTTTCATTTTTTTTTTCAACTGTTTATTTTCAATTATAAAAATACAGATTGCCTATACTTCTTCGCTTAATCTATAAGATTCTAAATTATTAGCTATCTCAGTCTACTGTTGGACGTAGGCCTCTCCTATTAAATATGCGTATAGACGCATTAGGAAATAAATGCCAATAATCGCTACGCTGAACAAGTTGGCAATCGCAGTAATGTATCCACTATGATGACGCTGCTGCCCATCATCAATCTTTTATCAAATTATGGTCAGTGACACTTCAGACCCTTAGTCGACTCTTACGACACCAGCCGGAAGAATATGTGATGACAAAATGTATTTTTACTGCCGTCACCACATCCTTTTCATCACACTTGCCTTAGGGAGTAATAGAAATGTCAGTACGGTTTTTAATAATATTTTGTCTTAAAACTTATTTTTTTGTCGGCAAGTGTGATGAAAAACATTGTATGCATCACGGTCGGTAAGCGGAATACTAACTCGAGTCATTAAAAGCCCTCCACCTACGGCGTCAACACTCTCTTTAGTAATTCCGTACTTACCTCCCTCGATGCACAATGCATTGTTAAACCTTAATCAGCCATTTGTCAGCCTCCGTAGCCTAGTTGGTAGTGACCCTGCCTACGAAGCTGGAGGTTCCGGGTTCGAATCCCGGCGAGGGCATTCTTTGTGTATTTATTTATCACAAATGTTGTTGTTCCTTGGTCATGGCTGTCTATGTTTTTAAGTATCTATATGTATCTATCTATTATATACATATGTATATATCGTCGCCTGGTACCCACATTACAAGCCTTAATTGAGCTTACCGTGGGACTAGGTCGATTTGTGTAAGATGTCCCAAGATACTCATACTCATACTCATACTCATTTATTAGTAAAATATAATTACAATTTTACAAGTCAAAAATAGGGTACACAATTCAAATACAACTTACATCATTTTATAACATACATATGTCCAGGTATAATTAAATTTTAATGTCAACAGTGTCATTATAAATAATAAATAAGAAACTATCCAAATACAATTAACATACAAATTATTCATAATTTAAGTTTTCAAAAATTCATCTAGACCGTAAAATGCTTGCGCAGTTAACCATTTCCTTAATTTATTGTAAAATGTCGTATTGTTTTCAATTATCTTAATCTTGTCGGGTAATTTGTTGTACAGACTTGGACCAACGATATGCATGGTTTTTGAGGATTTAGCTAGTCGGCAACATGTCGTGTCAAGTGTATATTTGTTTTGTTCAGCGATTCTTTTGCTCTTATATAATTTTGTTGGAAATATGTGTATATTAGTTCGGACGTATTTAATTATGTAGAATATATATTGTGAGGTAAATGTCATAATATTATTATTTATGAATAGTGGTCGAGCATGTGTGTCATGAGGTACATGTGAGATTATCCGGATCGCGCGTTTTTGGAGTACAAATACTCGTTGCCATTCCGCTGCTGTACCCCAAAGCTCCAGACCGTAACACATCGTCGAGTGAAACAGTGCAAAATAACTCGATCTAAGCTGTTTTCTTGATAATATTCGTGCTAATCTACTCAGAGCGAAGCATGCGCCGGACAATTTGCCACATACAACGTCAATGTGCACATTCCATTTCAATGCTGAATCTAGAGTCACGCCCAGGAACTTTGCGTTGCTCACCTGCAAGAGGTTGTTACCGTCTACATTGATGGCGAGTGGACGTGGAGGTTTGCCGCCAAGGGTAATGTGCATCACTTGAGTTTTTTCTAAATTCAATACAAGACCATTTACATTAAACCATAGCTGAAGTTTTGAAACTTCGGAGGCTATTGATTCCTCGAGCGAAGAAATTGTATTTGATGTTATGATGTCACATGCATCATCTGCAAATAAGTGCATATCTCCATCTACAGCTCTAGGCAAATCGTTAACCTGAATGAGAAAACATAGATTTGCTAACGAAGAGCCCTGCGGAACACCTATATCTATAGATCCATAGTCGGATAGAATTTGGCCATTATTTACCGCTACACTTTGTTGCCGTTGCTTTAAAAAGTCCAGCATTAGTTTTAACGCTGGACCACGTATGCCTATGTGTTCGAATTTATTTTCAAGTATTGTATGGTTGCATAGGTCAAAGGCTCGTGTCATATCACACAATAGAATCGCGACATGACACCGATTTTCCTTTGCAACCATTATATTTTTCAATGTCTCGCGGATTACTTCTATACATGATCTGTTCTGTCTATATGCATATTGTTTATCGCTTAGTAGGTCATTTTGTTCTAAAAAGTGCCTTAATCGATTTGCCAAGCCGTATTCGAAAATTTTAGCTATCGCCGGTATAATACTGATAGGCCTATAGCTTTGGAGATCCTCTCTACTCCCTTTACCTTTGTATATAGGCACTACTTTTACATTTTTTAGGATGTTTGGGTATGTTCCTGTTTTAATCAAATAATTAAATATATGGACCAGCTGTGATAATATAATAGGTAGGCAAATTTTTACGAGTTTAATCGATATGTTGAATATGTCGCATGTATTTTTACATTTAACACCCTTATTTACTATCCTATATAATTCATATTCATCAAATAACCTGAGCCTTAAAGATACGGTACTAGGTTCGGTTGATTGCGATAGAAGTAGGTAGGCAGCGACAGGATCAGCGGTGGGGGCACGCACGGTAAGTGCAGCACTTAGAAAAAACTTATTTATGTCGTTAGCCAGACGTTCATTCGAGTATATAACGCACCGGTGGCGTCCTTCAATGAACATAGATTTTGTTGATTTTTGGACGATTTTCGACCAGTATAGCTATTAACAATTTGCCAAAGTGTTTTTTGAGGATTAATTGAACTATTTAATATATCTTCGTAGTACGCTTTTTCTGCACAAGATAAGGATGTTTCTAATTTCAACGACTGTGATAAAACAATAGGACAGCAAAGTTGTTTGTCAAGTTTGCCACTGTTATTTAGTAGTTGAGTTAGTATTTGTTTCTGTGCAAGGATTTTATCAGTGACCCAAGGGCAGTGACGCTTAGCACTCGTAATATTAACTTTTTTAAACGGAAAACAAGTGCTGCACGCGTTATTTAGGATGTTTGTTATTGATGTTAAGTGAGATAAGGGACAATCTTTGTGTTTACGGATAATGTGTAACCAATCTACGGAGTTAACTATACTTTTGAATATTTCTAGTTTGTGTTTCGGGAAACTACGTGAAACGGTTGTATTTTCAGAGTCAGAAAGAACCTTTATAGTTATTTTTTGTGCATCATGATCCGACACATGTGTGTTTATAATATTAGTGCAAATCTCATAAGAAAGTGTGATATTGTTAGTGTACACGTGGTCAAGACATGTTGCTGATAATCCTGCACGCCGAGTTGGGTGAGTAATTAACTGTGTGAATGAATAAGAACTAATTAGATCTATTAGGGCCCGTCTTTGAGGGGAGTCTATTAGATAGTCTATATTAAAATCACCCGACACAATAACCAATTTATCATCATTGACAAGTTTTTGGAGCATTTTTTCAAATGTATTCAAAAACATATTTAAACTACTCAAATTAGAGTGATAAATACAAATTATAATTATATTTAGCTTGGTCAGTTCGATACAAGATATTTCACAATGATGTTCCAAAGACAAATTACAAATATCATTTCTTTCTTTAAATGGTAAGTTTTGTTTGACATAGATGGCCGAACCACCATGTTCCATTGATTGCCTACAAAAGCAGGAAGCTAGATGAAATGACGTGAATGCTATGTTTTTGATTTCATGTAATCTTAGCCAGTGCTCCGTAAGACATAATATGTCACAGCGAAGTTCAGAGGTTAAAAGTAATTCTAAAGTTAGAGTTTTACTGTTAAGGCTCCTTATGTTTTGGTGGCATATTGATAGTAATTGGTTACTTTTCTCAGGCCTCTTTAAACAGGTAAAGGGCTTCTTCTTTATTTCTACTTGGTGGTCGTCGGAGCAGAAAGGGCTGCCATTTGTTTATGGTTGTATTTATAGGCCATACTGCGGGATCCATAAATGTGTCATACACTGTTGCTGGGATACCGATTTTATACGATTCATAGTCATCGCGTTTGGAGATAATTTGTTCAGCCGTGTAGTTCGCACTTTTAATGCTATTTAGGTGTTCTATTATGCTTTCGGGTGTAGAGGTTTTACTAAAAAAGCATCCATGCACATATCTCATTATGCTCTCTTCGTTCAAATTGGTATTAGTCGCAGTACCCTTTAAAAGTTGGTTAGAGTACCTTTTTCGTGTATTTGTTGTCAATTTCATTTGAAATTTAGCATTGTCTTCAATTTGGCTATAAGCGATGTTTTGTTCATTTTTTTGAATATGGTTCAACGGCGATATTACCTTGTCGATTTTAGGAGTAGCCGAGGTTGGTGTCATGGCCGTCGTACGTTCGCTGTCAGTGGTTGGTGTGGTGCCGCGCTGTGATTCCTCCAATGCTCTGCTAGAGTTGCTATTGGCTTGTTGTTTCGCTACCGAACGTGTGTAGGCGCGTCTGGTTGGCGGAGTCTTCTCTGTGGGCTTCTGACATTTTGTTGATTCGAGCTTCGTAATTTGGTCGGACAGTTGCTCTATCATCCGTTGCTGATTAGCCAATTTTGTAGCTAAATCTTGAGCTAATTTCGTGGATTTTTGATGTTCACTTTTCACTGAGAGTAATGTTTCTTTACATTTCTTCAATATCAAATCACTTTGAACGTTATTCATTTTAATTTTGTATTTAAACCGCCAGGAGTACTATGAATGAGTGTTACTCGTAACTTGACAGCTGTCATATATCGATATTTATTTATTTATTTAATTCCAATACCTGCTGATATTACTGTCTGAATACGCAAATCCATGTACAAACCTAGTATGCCTTAGCTTCGCTAAGTCCAGAACCTAGACTAATCCGATACAGATGTAACATGACACTATTGTTCAGAAATCAGATGTCAATGAATCAATCAGTGTGGAGCGGGTATGTGTGAATGTTACATTGCTTTGCAATCTACAGAACACTCCTTAGTTCAGGATTGATGTAAATAAATAAATATCTTGGGACGTCTTACAGAAATCGACCTAGTCCCACGGTAAGCTCAATCAAGGATGTGGGTACCAGGCGATGATATGTACGATAGATTCATACAGATAATATTTTCTTCGGTTACCGCGAGGATTGTACATGAAATAAAACTATGCAAACGGGTAAACTTGCTAATATTAATTAACTTTAACTTCATTCCGACGTTTCGAACATTTTACAGGGTTCGTGGTCTGCGGGCCTGTAAAGTGGTCGAAACGTCGGAATGACGTTAAAGTTAATACGCGAGTTTATCCGCTTGCATAGTTTTATTTCATACATACTGATACTTAAATAAATACATAGCCACGGCCATGGATGGAGCAAATATTTGTAATAAATAAATACACAAATAATGCCCAAGCCGGGATTCAAACCCAGAGCCCCCAGCTTTAGAGGCAGGCTCACTACCAACTAGGCTGATACTCTGATAACTGGTAAAGTGAATATAAAATATATCGGCGATTCTAAGAATCTTGAATTCTAATAATATTATGTACAAAATAGCCACTCACAGCGTTTAAATGCATGGGCATTTAAACGCTGAGAGTGGTTAATTTGGTATAGGATTGGACCATTTCGAATGTAAAAAATAAGTTTTAAGACAATAATATTATTAAATGACGTGCTGATATTTCTATTACTCCCTAGGGAATTTCACTTTTCTATTAGTCCCGCTACGCGCGCAAGCAATGGCGCGCTTAGACAGCAAGTGTGATGAAAAAAAAATAATATATCGATTTCACGTTGAAATAGCAATCTAGTTTGCGGTAAAGATTTTTATTTCATCCGGAGTTTATAAAATTTAAGCTAAAATTGGGCTGCGCGGCGAGCATCAGTTATTTCTGTAATTTCTACGTAAGTAGAAATGCGTGTGAAAATGACGTACGGGTCACTTTTTGTCTCATTTCCAACAATGGGTAGCCATCAGTATAATTAATAATTCAATGAAAACACAATTGTACACAGACCACTGATCAGACCAGACTCTGCAAGTTTGCATAATATTGTTTTAGAGTTAAATCAGTGTACATGCCAAGAGCTTACCTTGGCTACAAACGTTAACGTCTGCAGTCAACATTGCAGTACACTATAGTTATTGCTTACATGGGTGATTTTTTTCAAAATTGTCACGTCACCCCAACTTATTTTGGATTTGGAACTTTTAATATGATTCTCACTCAGAATCGCGAGCTCTTTCGATTGTGATAGAAGAAATTTTTTGTCCCAAGTTTTTTATTCCATTCCGCTATAGATTTTTATACATTTTGTATTTTGTATGACGGTAAAGAATGGAAAATTCGAAAAATTTCCTATTAGGATTGTAAGCTCACGATTCTGAGTAGAAATCATAAAAAAATACCTATGGTACAAGAAAAGTTGGGGGAACAATATTGAAAAAATGGCCCACATACCTCTCACTGATAAAACGAGCATGGTAGCGATGGTATACATTTAATATTTTTGTGGTAGTATTTTCGAGTAAGCTAACATACAATATAAAAAAAGACTGAAACGCATCTCCATCGTTGCCCTTTACAGAATACAAATTTTACAGAAAAAATAATTAGGGCATATTAAATGTAATATTTAAACTCCAAATCCATTTACTTAACTCAATCAAAAAAATTCTCACAATGACTACCCAATTGGGAGAAATTGCATTCGGAGTAACTTGAACGTCATTTTCGAAACTGGCCATATTTTGCGGACACCATTCGAATTGAGTCACATATTTTATATGTATGTATAAAGATGTAACATTTGGAGAGAAACAAGAAGAAGGAATTAAAGTGACTGAAGTTTTGATGTCATAACGGAGCTAAATGCTGTTAAGTCGTCAAAATCGTATTAATAGCTAAGATGTTTTTAAGCTAAAAGGCCTTTAATGTCTGAAACAAACATTATATTTCATTTCAATTATTACTCGGTTGAAAAGTACACAAGTACACCACAAAAAATAAATATCTTGGGACATCTCGCACAAATCAACCTAGTCACACGCTAAGCTCAGTTAAGCTTTTGATGTGGGTACCAGACGACGATACATTTAATTGATAGATACATATAGATACTATACAGAAATAGCGATGACCAAGGAAAAAATATTTATGATAAATAAATACACAAATAATGGGTACGGTACCTCCAGCTTCGTAGGCAGTGTCACTACCAACTAGGCTACGGAAGCTGGCAAATAAATTTCGACATATTTCAAGATTTGCTGCATCTATTCCAGTTATCTGCCGTGCATATTCCGCATTGGTAGTAATTACTCGCAGACGTCAGACGATAGTTCTGTAACCGATTCATCCATCGAACACACGATAAGCGTCATCAATCAACCCTCGTGTGTCATCGGGATGCTGCATTGGAAAGTGGTGTAAGTACGAAAAATATTTTTATAGATTTTTGAGGCAAGAACTTGACGAAAATGCTAAAGGTCTGTTTTTGGGGGTTTGGCTGACAATAGGTTCAATCAAAGCCACTGTTTTTTCTCAACTGATTAAGAACTATTAGGTAATTGCCTATGAAATTGGCGTTTTGTATGGAGATTTTTGAGAAAAATTTTCATAAAATGAATTATGTGTATAATTTTTTGATGTCGAAACCAAAATAAACCAAATTTTGCCATAATTACACATTTCTTAGGCGTCTTTTGTATGACTCTATTTTCATAAGACAAGGTACTACTATAGGACAACTATAGGATGTCACAAAAACGCCAATTCAATAGGTAATGACACAATAAAAAGGATATACCTATACATTACATTTAGAAATACTTTACTTTACATCTAGAAATATTTTTTTACAGTCGAGTACTATTTTTGGCAGAGTCACTATTAATCTTGGGCAAAAATGGGTAAAAAGTTATGTGATTATAGTTCGAGAAATATAATTTGACCGACTGTTATCTGTTATCAACAATAGCAAAGCGCTCGACTGCTGATTGACTAGTAAGTGTTAACGCAAAACAAAAGGTCGTAAGTGAGATAAGAGTCGGTCAAATAATATTTCCCGAAATATACGTCTGTAAATTACATTTGTATGTGTACTTCGTAATCTAAATTACAAAATAACCGGATGGTTATATAATCTTTGTGTTTTCAAATTACAGCAGGACTTCTTTAATCCCAATCCGAACGGTCTTACTAGCCCATTTTCTTTACTTGCCGTGTGCCAAAAAAAAAATGTTTTTTTCAAAAAAATTGAAACTACGCATTTTGTGTCATTATTTACGACAAAATAAAATACCGGACTTTATAAAGGAACCTTCATAAATGTTATGTTTATGCACTAAGGTCCGACCGAGACTATGGATTTTGTCTTGGCCGAGACCGAGACTAGTACAATTTAGTTCGCGGCCGAGAATCTCGCTCGGAACTTATTAGGTATGCACCAATTCGCATTTAATAATATGCAATCTCATTTGTTTTATTTCATAAAACATACGCTATAAATTATGCAGACGCTCCACTAGTCAGAACAGGTGTAATCATTTTAGGATTCGGATTAAAGAATTCCTGCTGTATTAACATTTTCTTATAAAAATATTTCTTCCTTGTTTTGTCAACATCGAGTTCTTAAAATTCAAAAAATAACCTCTTAAGTTACAAGGTTTTGCCATTTGACGGTAGATCATCGGGCGAGGTCGGATGTCACAGTTTTGCGCTTAAACGGTTTAATTAATAACTGCCAAGTGCTGGCAGAGATGAATCGCGAGTGTATTGTACGTGCGTTAAGATTTGGGGGAGGTACCTCTTTGATGGGGGTGACAGTGGTGTTTAAGTTTAATCTTATTAAGTAATTTATAGTTGAAATAAAACTATGAAAACGGATAAACTCGCGTATATGAACTAATTTTTACTTCATTCCGACGTTTCGAACACTTTACAGGGTTTGTGGTCTGCGGATGACGAAATGAAGTTAAAATTAGTTAATATACGCGAGTTTATCCGTTTTCATAGTTTTATTTCATGTGTAATCCTCGCTGTAACCGAAGAAAATATTACTTTACCTATAGTTATTAATGTAACAGTTCCTGCAAAATTGTGCATTGCTTTTTGAATTCAATGTTGCTATACTCAGTCTACGATATCTAAGAATGATTTTTCGTCATTTAAAGATACATCATCAGCCTATGATAGTCCACTGCTGGACGTTGGCCTCTCCTATTAACTATGCGTATAGACGCATTAGGAGGTAGGTAAATGCCTATAATCGCCACGCTGGGCAAGCGGATTGATGAACGCAGTAATGTGTCCACTATGATGACGCTGCTGCCCATTATAAATCTTTTATCAAATAATGGTCAGTGACACTTCAATCCCTTAGTTGAATCTTACGACACCCGCAGGAGGAGTTGGGGTGGTGACAAATGTATTTTTACTGCCTTCACCACACGGTATAAAGATTAATCCTTATTAATATGAGGTAAGACATTTGTTCGACATAGTCAACGGCAAATATACAAAGATCATTTCTGAACAATCAAATGTTCGTTCTTAGAAATCGACAACTATAATAAGAACTCAACACTCTGAATGAATACATTTTTGTTTGTCTGTTATTGCGAGCTTGACTCAAGAGACTCTCGAGTCACGCTGGTCTCATGCAAAATTATGTTACTTAAACTATGTTAGCTTAAAATATAAAGACCTTGGAATTTATTTCATTAAGTTTAAGAAAACTCACGTGTATATCGGCATTCGGTCGCCATCTTTGAACCACAGCATCATAGCGACGTCCCTAGATGGCGCTGCAAGATTGCAAGGTAGGCGCGTTACACCGCCAGGCGCCGACCACACTTGGATTATACCTGCAACAAGAATAATAGTTTAAATGAGATCCCAATATAATAAATAGTACTATCGTACAGTATGAGGGGCCGTGTGGTGACGGCAGTAAAAATACATTTGTCACCACTCTAACTCCTCCTGCGGGTGTCGTAAGAGTCGACTAAGGGATTGAAGTGTCACTGACCATTATTTGATAAAAATTGATGATGGGCAGCAGCGTCATCATAGTGGACACATTACTGCGATCGCCAATCTGCTTGCCCAGCGTGGCGATTATGGGCATTTACCTTCTAATGCGTCTATACGCATAGTTAATAGGAGAGGCCTACGTTCAACAGTGGACTATTATGGGCTGATGATAATGATGATAGTATGAACACACCCTGCCTCCCATCAAGTGTGGCACCACACTCCGTGGCCGCACAGTTAAGGTCTTCGAACATTTTTTTATTATTTGAAATGAGCTTACTCATGGCCACAGACTAGCCAAGGGCAGAGACGCGGCCTACGATGGATAAGAGTTTGCCCAGAAGGTGCCTATTCACCCTTGACTTGAAGATTGACGGGATATATGATCTCGGAAATATAGACACCGGCAGGGAATTTCACTCCTCAGCAGTACGCATAAGGAAAGAAGAAGGGTGGAACCCGGCCGTGCGTCTAGAATTTTGATGGTAAATCTGTTTCTGCGGAACTTCGGTTTTGTTTTACACATCCGCTTCTGTTATTTTTAAAATGAAAGTCATAGCGGATGTCGGAGCCTAGCGCGACGGTGGGACATGAACGGCGTACATCCAAAACGAAAAGGGAGGCTACCACGATCTTCTATTGTGATTCAGTTTAGGTCCTAAACTGAATCCCCTGCATCTACTTCCGCTTCCGTTAAAACACATCCGTTACATCCCTGATAAAAACTCAATAGCGACTCGACTCTATCCCAACTCAACTCTTCGAAATAGTACCTACATTGTGCATCAAGGGAAATAAGTACGGAATTACTAACGAGAGTATTAGAAGCCCGAAACCGTAGGCGGAGGGCTTTTAATGACTCGAGTTAGTATTCCGCTTACCGTTCGTCACAAATTTACTACTGCGTGGACAATCCACGCGGCGACTATAATTTCATACCTAGTTCTAGTTTATTTCGTCTAATATCATTTACAATACCTAATTGAATATCAAACTCGTACATTAATTGTTTTTGTTTGAGCTTTTGTATCCATTTTATTCATACAGGCTGCCATTTAACTGTGTAACTATAATAGAAATTCGATTCAAAGCAGATTTTTTTCTATTCAAGTTTAATGGAAATCTGCTTGGAATCGAATTTCTATTATTTTCAAGTTACGCAAAAAATATTTCGCCATATTGTTTGGCAATTTCCAACACCCATATTTTATAATAAAACATCAATAAATGTCACACTCAAAATACGAAATCACAAAACGAATATATCACTCTGTTATCAAATATTGTCATTTTGTTTTTACTATCGAATGAAACAATAAATAAGATTCGACGTGAAATAATAAAGCGAGTTAGAAAACAAGTTTCAATTACGATTCCCTTTTTGATCTAGTCTGAAACTTTTATCATTGTAACTTCAATATGGTCACAAATGAAAGAAGATGAGAGAGGAATATTTATTGACTAGAATAGACTACGACGTCGTTTTCACACTTTGAAAGCCAGAATAACTAAAGTTTGAATGAACTAATTTCCAGAAAAATCTCCGAGCACGTCTATTCTGCGTCCATGACCTCACTGCAATGGGGAAAGTACTTATTTTTTGGCCAGTATGTGCACACATATTTGCTTTCAAACTTCGTCATTGTACTAATTATGTGGAATGTGTCTTAACCGAAATTCGAACGTAAGACCTCTAACTACACACTAGGCTCACTACTGAGCTCCGGCAGCCATCAAAATACCGACCAATTTTTTACTGAACCTATTTTCGCTAACGCGTTATATTTAGACTTTAGACATGTTTGAACAACGCTAAACTATAGCCCGTTTGTCAACATCAAAGGTGAAAATCGAGTTAGGGTCCGGACAAAGGCGCACCTTAACGTCATTAAAACGTGATTTTAGGGGTCCACGGGCGTAATAGAAAACCCTGGTGTGCCCACGCTGTTAAGTGACATTGAAATCCCATGAGATGTAAAGACTGTCGAGTATTGCTGCTGTGGGTTGTCAGAAAAACGCCATAATACGACATCGGGATGCTTAGCTAAGTTTCAAAGTATGAGAAAACTAGAAAGCTGATGATGTCTTGCTGGTTATAAATTAATAGTCGTCTTTGGCAATATCGCTCGTAAACTTTAAGAGTATGTTAGAAATAAATGTCTCGACTTATTATTAACTGAAGATCCCGCGGATAGCCGATGGTGTGGAAGACATGAGTTCCAATGGTCCATCAGGATGTAAATAAAAGACAAATTGGAAGCAAAAAACAAAGAAGGCGGGCCCTGACACTGGTATAACGCCAGGATGATGATATGTACACTTACCCCCTTATTCATAAACGTTTGTTAACTTAACAAGCCGCTAATAATTGTTTGTCCCTTTTGCACTTATAGACACATTGTTAAGACCGAAAGGGACAAACAATTATTAGCGGCTTGTGAAGTTAACAAACGTTTATGAATAAGGGGGTTAGACTATGCAACCTGTACAGAACCAAACTGCGTACTACTCGTACTCGAGTTTCAGAAATATGACGCCATATTAGAAAGGAGAAGCTTTTCTTTGACCACGGGGCTTGAAAATATCACGAATTTACAGGGCTTTTGTAGACTTCTGTTATTGTTGTCGTAGAAATGGATGCAACACGAGTTTCTCGGTTATTTTTGGCTTTGTATTTAATTTTGCATGGGGTAAATTTAAGTTCTTAAATCTTGTACTACAAGAAAACATTAATAATATAAATTTATCACAAAAGGTAGAAAGGGCGAGAATTCTCTACAAATACAAAATTAAGATACACCAAAAATTGTATTCGTAACTTTCTTAGCCTCCTGTCACCCAGACAATACATTTTGCCAGTTAATTAGTTCCTACATTATGAATTAATTATATAGAATATAAATTATTTTGTTTAAGGAGACCTTTTAATAGGCTTCTGGGCGGCAGGAGGTTAAATGTACGCGAAGAACGCCGTAACGTACCGGACATTCCTGTGGAATGCACCAATGGTATCTTTGCCGTCTCGGTATGTATATAACTTGTAGGTCTAGGCCCCAGAGACAATACATTACAAGCATCTGGCGAGTAAGACAGATGAAGTGCAATAAGAGTTCCCACTCGCCATTAGCGGTGTTAACGCAAATTGGCCACGGCTGGTTTTGTGGCCCAACACATGAGCTGTGAGCGAAATTAAAATAATACAATTCCGAAAATTCTCATAATGAAAGAGCTCTTAATTTTGTTCAATTATATATTGAACGGGAAAATAAAAAAAACTATTGAACTTCATGTGTATTGAAGTTTACTTAATTCCCTTTCGAAAAGAAAATTAAACGTGAGAGAGTAAATAAATAAGTGTTTATTTTTTATTTACTGTTAAATATAATAAATTAAAATAATTAAAATTAAGTAATCAGTACATTAGTAGATTACTAGATAATAAATAAATTGAAATTAAGTAATCAGTACATTAGTAGATTACTTAATTTTAACCTTACAAACAGTTAAGTAATCTACTAATGTACTTATTACTTAATTTCAACCTTATATATTATATTTAACAGTAAATAAACAAACGCTTATTTAGTTACTCACGTTTACTTTTCTTTCGTTTCGTTTAAGTTTCTGTAACAGAAACTGGTAATAGATACCTTATAGTATTGTGTAGGCTTAATTGAAATTGGAAACTCTATGTATGCAAACCATTAATTAAATATAAATGATTTTTATTTCAATATGTTAACGTGTGTTTTGCCTTATTACAGCATCTCTACTTTTAAACTATGCATCTTATAACAAATATCATTGTCAAAGTAACAGATAAGGTCAAAAAGTATTTTAGAATAATGAGAAGTAGCCGTACCATGACTTAGCGTTTACTTCATTTACTTGATACGTAAAGCAGTCTATCACGCTCGCACCAATTTATGAGTTGGTACAAACGTGACTCAACAATATGCATCGCCAGGTGGCTTATGATGGACCCGTGTTTAATCATCTGTCGTTGTTGCCATCACGTTCTAACAAGTATACAAGTGCGAAAGTGATGCGTAGTAGCACGATAAACGGTAAGGTTCTGTGAATACTTGCGATTTGCGAGCGAGTATATGGAGGTGAAATCGCCGCGAGTTCGCCGCGTGCAATTATTGTGCAGAAATCGTTTTAAAATCGCCCACATGAATCGCTAGTGTGACTGTGAACAGGCCCTAAACGCGTGACCAGGATAAGCCACCTGGGTCGCGTTTTATAAAGTTACCATTTACAATTTTGCTGTTTGCTTCTCTTTCTAGCCAATATGTGCGTGCGTTAGAGAGGCAACAGCGAAATTTTAAAATGAAACTTTATAAAATGCGACCTTGGTTGTAAATGCCCGCTGCCTCTTATGACTTACATCCTATAAGCTAATACAACAAGCGTCTCGCGTATACGTCCGTGCGTGATGAAGGTTCATACAATTATTCAGAATTGCTGCCATTTATCCCACGATGCATTGTACAGAATACTTTTAAGCATAAATATGTACACAATTTTGCACCTTATATCAATGGAATAAAACAAAAACGTGTATACATATTTATGACGTTGGTTGTACATGCTTGCTATCGAAAATTGAACTCTATTTTAATGTAAATAGAAATTGTAGGTAAATACAATAAGCGGAAAATGAAAGACGTTCGCTTTTCCTGTCCATAACAAACAGTTGTATAGCTAAAATGTTGTAAATAGAAATGTTTGCATGTATGTTTTTATATACTGTATAATTTTATTACATTATGATTTATGATATATACTTATAGTAGAATAAAAACTATCCATAAAAAAATAAATAAAAGGAAATAACAAATAAAAAATCTCTCCCAAATGGCTGCCAATGGGCAGTGCGCCCAGAAGGTTGGCCGCATTGCCACGTTGTATGGCAAAATACTTATTCGCTGAGCGAAATATTGACCAGTCTTCTGGTCACCCGGTGGCATCTATCAGACGTGAGGCTATATCTTAATAAATAATTAAATAAATATCTTGAGACATCTTACACAAATCGACCTAGTCCTACGGTAAGCTCAATTAAGGCTTGTGGTGTGGGTACCAGGCGACAATATATAGTAGATAGATACATGTAGATACTTAAATACATAGACAGCCGTGACCAAGGGACAAATATTTGTGATAAATAAATACACAAATAATGCCCTCGCCGGGTTTCGAACCCGGAACCTCCAGCCTCGTAGGTAGGGTCACTACCAACTAGGCTACGGAGGCTGACAATCTTGGTATAGCCGACGCGCATTGGGTCCACAAGGTCCCAGCGTTTCGACCTCAAACGTCTCAAACATATAGCCACTGCCGAGGGTTGCATATTTGCGGCGTTTGAGGTCCTCCGCTCTGGATGCAGCATGGCCAGCACTATTGCTGGTACCCGGAAGGTGGGACGGCACGTCCGAGGATGTCTACACATGTATGTTGATGCTGATATACAATTATACAGTGTATTTCCATGACCCGGGCTTTTACGAAAATGGGTAATAATACGCATTACTAGCAATCGTTTTCAAGTATTAACATTTGACAAATAATTAAATTGACCGCACAAATAATTTTATTTCCTCCGAACAATCAACGTAACGCGTGTACTGCTTAGTTGTCAAACGTTGTGAGTGGCTGCGATCTGTCATTGTCAAGTGCAAAATAACGATTCATTTTGAAGTACATTGCTGCTCAAAAAACTTTTCTTAGAAAGTTATTACTTTTAAAATTAGCATTTTGAATCGAATAATGTTCACGGTTTGGCTAGAAATCTGCATCGCATTCCTCGGTTTCGATAAAAGCACACAAAAAACATTACAGACACAAAAAGTATTACAGACACACACTGTTTAACTGATACAAGAAGATAATATATAATTATGTTGGATCATTACTATAGTGGGGTTACATGTAAAGCTTTAAATTACAGATAGATACATCTGTAGGCTACAGTTACTGCTTACCATCGGAAGGGCCGTGCGTTTATTTACGACCAACATAAAATATAGTGTACGAAATTTTATTAAATCAGCAGTAAGTAATTACTTTTTGCGAAGCCAAATTACAATTATCACAAAAAACACGATAAACTGTAGCGAAATTCCGACATAAACCGAACCTCATGTCAAATGCCTATGCCTAATGTTATGAGGAGAAGATTGTTAATTGGAGCTGTAAAAAATACAATCTAACGATGAAACCGCAATTAAATCTTAATCAACACCACAAGAATGCGGGATGAAAAATGTATTAATCTACAACACTAAGTGCTTGATTAATGCTTTTAAAGACGAGTTGCTAGTAAAGACTGGCCCTTGATGTCATACTTACTCAGTACTGACAGCTAATAAACAATAATCATAAAAAATATCTTGGGAAATCTGACACAAATTGACTTAGTTTAGTCCCATGGTAACTTCAATTAAGGCTTGTAATGTGGATGCCAAGCGACGATATACGTAAACTCAAATACGTAGACCGCCCCGACCAAGTAACAAATATGTATGATAAATAAATACATAAATAATGACCTCGCTGGGATTCAATCCCAGAACCTCCAGCTTCCTAGGCAGGGTTACTACGAGCGCCCGGCGAGAGCATTATTTGTGTATTTATCACAAATATTTGTTCCTTGGTCATGTATTTAAGTATCTATATGCATCTATCTATTATAATATATCGTCGCCTGGTACCCACATCACAAGCTTTTGAGCTTACCGTGGGACTAGGTCCATTTGTGTAAATATGTTCAAAAATATTTATTTATTTAATAACCACTGACAATACGTTCACAATTACAATAATATGCTTTTTCAATTTAAAAAAATCAACCAGCTTATTTCGCATGCTATAAGAGTAAAGAAGAAGAAAAAATAACTTATTTTCTATAAAGACTAACTATCAGTCTCTATTATTAATGGGTCGTTGACAAGTGCTATAAAATAATCGTAAATCAACAATAAACAACGGAGCTCAGGATTGAGATCATCCTTGTGGTATTCTGTCATTCGTCATTTTTAACCGACATCAAAATTCAAAACTAATAATATAATCTATCTCTTTAACCCAGATAAGCATTAAATCGAAAAATGTGAACTCCGGATTTTTTACGATAATGTGATTAACCCCTGGACCTGGAGTGACTAGTGACAGAATAAATCCGTCACAAGCCAATTGTACTATAATATAAAATAATTAAAGTAATTAATTAACAATCAAAATGATAGCGGCGTTTCAGGGGATAATTGACAATAAAACACTACAATTATCAAAAAAAAATAGGTGTTATAATACCTGATCGGCGTAAGTGGGTTAATAGTTTATTTAAATAAAAAAAGCTGTTGCATCTTATATTAAGAAAATCCACCACCACCTCCATCAGCCTATGTTAGTCCACTGCTTGACAAAGGCATCTCTTATTATCTACGCGTAACGCATTAGGAGGTAAAACAATGTTATTTTACATTTCAGGATTGGCTGCTCTGTAATCAATTACTTCATAATTAATCAAATTAATAATAATAAATAAATATAGTTGCCCAAAATTGTTACAAAATAAAACATTTAATGTACCGCTTCGCTCCTTACGTCCATGTAATTTGTTTTCTGTGAGTTTCGCACGAACTAATTATTCTAGACATAGGTTTATCAGGCGAGTTTTAAAAAGCTATAATGACAATTTCTATGACATCAATCCATTTATGCACTCTTTAGCCACTTTAAAAGAATGTTTGTAACATTTAATAACTTGTTTACCACTTATTGTCCCAACTCACCATGACGCTTCTGTTTCATATTTCTGTTATTGTTTACATGTATGAACCTTCAGGTCTTTTTATTATATACATTTGTAGCATATTTATATATCAATTATGTGACTGTATGTGTTCGAAATTGAATTAAAAAAATGTTTTCTTAATTAAGAAATGCGAATGAATAATTCAATTCAATTCATTTTCCATTTATTTTAGTCATGAACTTGACTGCACTGTTTACCAAAAACATAAAATGGTTAAAACATCCTTTATTACACAAACAATGATCCAGACACTAATAAAATATCAAAGCGTTTAGAATACACCCGTAAGTACTACATGAATAGTTTGATGCAAATATTTACCACCACACTACAAACATGGGGTGCTATTACCGAAGCTATGAAATTACGCCAATACTTCAAACAAGGCGAAGATAACTAAAAATAAGAGATATGTCATGATATTTGCTTCAGATACCGCGATAATTACTCATGAAACAATAGTAGGTACATTACTATAGAGGCCGGGACGAAAGGGGTTGCCAGCCGACGACATATAGGCGGGCAACCCCATATTTCCGGCATTACGTATTTATATTCTGAAGCATGCAATGAAATAAACAACAAAAACATATTTTTTTTATATGCATAGTATTGCATAGTGGCAGAATGTCACGTTGCCTGTGCCATAAATGTATGTGGAATGGAACTAATAAGAGCACTTTGCGGGGCTAGGCCTTCAAGATTGTTATTAAATTTCATTAACAACGTCTTGTCCTAGTCGCACCTGAAACGTCATACTTCGCAGCCTATAAGGAACATAACAACAATATTTCATTGCATGTTTGAGAAAAACTATTTTAACGGATACGTTAAACCCACCGTACGTTTCGGACCCTTTACAGGGTTCTTGGTCTACGGGTGACTTCTTCTCAAGTCAGAGGTGTAGGGATACAAGTAGAACCGTTGTAGATACGAGTATTGCATGAGATGTATATTACTATGTCATGAACAAAAATAATAAATCATGAGATACAAATTGACCTAGTCCCTCTTGTAAGTTAATGGAGTCGTGACTCCATTAACTTACAAGATATCTCATGCAATACTCGTATCTACAAGTATTATAAGCAAAGATATTTTGCGTAGTTGGTAGTGACCCTGCCTACGAAGCTGGAGGTTCCGGGTTGGAATCTCGGCGAGGGCATTATTTGTGTATTCATTTATCACAAATATTTGTTCCTTGGTCATGGCTGTCTATGTATTTAAGTATTTTCTATATGTATCTATTATTTATACATATCGACGCTTGGTACCCACATCACAAGCCTTAATTGAGCTTACCGTGGGACTAAGTCGATTTGTGGAAGATGTCCCAAGATATTTATTTATTTATTATTTATTTAATAGATACCTAGAAGACAACAGTGACTAAGGAATAAAGAATAAAAGGAATCCATGAATTATAGGTGTACCAGAATCTCATGGAAGATGGGGAAATTATAAAATGTAGAGTAATATTGGGGAAATAGGACGGAAAAGTATACACACTGTGTAATTTTTTACTTATATTATGAAATGCTTGTATATTTCTGGGACGTTTAGATCAGTAGCTTCTTTAAAGGGTTTTTTATTTATAAACAAAAAAAATTATTCAATTCTTTAGTTTTTGTAAGTACTTTTTTGTTATTTTTAGTTAACATTTGATTTAATTACACCCTTAATATTTTATATTCCATTGATCCGAAATGTTGACACTTGATTGCATTACGTATCTATAATGTAGTTATATCTGTGTACTGCGCTAATAACCGTTGTTCTGCTTCTAGACCGGATGGCTGCCGTAATTAGTTTAAAAACATGCAAAAGTCGCTTGTTCTAGCCAAATTGAAATAAAGGAAAATGTGCTTGAAATGGATAGGTAGTTGCCCTGTGCAGTTAACGAAAAACCGGGTGATTCAGTTTAAGATATTTAAAAGACCTTTTTCAGGAGCCAATCGTCATGGCTGCACGGCGAAGACTGTGGGTAGTGTAGAACAGGGTCGCGGCCCGTAGTTCTCATTGCACAGTAAGCGATTGGCTCTTGAAAAAGCTCCTCATATACGGAGCAAAACATGTCAAGCATTTTCCAACTTAAAAACGCGAGTCGCCCGTGAAATATAATTTTAGAATGAATCAGGAGAATTTTTGTATAAAAATATAAAAAGATAATTAAACATACACCAGTTTGTGCGTTAAGTACCTACTAATACTTTTAATAATTTTAGCATCAAAAGTCTGTATCTAAAATCCAAATAAACAAACGGTTCTTCTTCGTCAGCCTATCTCAGTCCACTGCTGGACGTAGGCCTCTCCTATTAACTATACTACGCGTAAAGACACATTAGGAGGTAAATTCTCATAATCGCCACGCTGGGCAAACCTATTCGCGATCGCAGTAATGTGTCCACTGTGATGACGCTGCTGCCCATCATCAATCTTCTATCAAAGGATGGTAAATGACACTTTAATTCCTTAGTCGGCTCTTACGACACCCGCGGGAAGAGTTGGCGTGGTGACAAATGTATTCTTACTGTCGTCAACAAACGCTTATACGAACACAAAACCGCAAGCGTACCGTTTTTACTATTTGAGCTGCTGAATCCTAAAAAACAGTTTATTTCTTTAAAAAAGCTACGAAAAACCATATAATTTCAATTCTATTTGGCCTAATCCCAATTCCCTCCATTTTGCCTGCAGCTTTTGGCCATCGCCTAGACATTTTTTTTAACAAATCGAAACTGGAGTTTTTCATTCTGCCGTTATTTCATTTGGGGAGTTTGGGCTCAACTCGGCTCAGTGCTACTGCGCTATTGATGCTTCGTTTACATTGTAATAGTACGGCTGCCCTAAGCTGAAGTCAAGTATGTGCCAAATTATCAAAAACTTTTTTTTTAATTTTCGTAAACTTGATTGAAAAACGCATCTTATACTGAAACAAAAATTTTAAAATTGTTTATAGTTTTGAAGATATGGGCTTTTTAAAATCGTCTGTATTTATTTTTAGCGATGCGTTCTACGATGAAGGCAAGTATCTCCCTTATTCTATGGTGAAGGCAAGTATCTTAGAACAGATACTTGTAATTCAAATAGGTTCGGTTAGATACTTGAGTTCAACGTTTGATACAATCTGCTTGTTATGATGCGTTCTTCTAACATTAAATTATGAAAAGGGTAGAAACCTGACGAATGGTTTTATAAACTATCTATATCGTCGTAAACGTAATATTACTATTACGTTCAAAGTCCCTCAAATTTATCAGTTTATGCTTCCTACGCGTATAAATTACACTGTGTTGAATATGAAGTGCGAACATTTAGGTACAAAAAGGACCAATTTGTTACCTAACAAATAATTTATTATTATTTATTACGAGGAGACGCAGAATTCTTACGGATTAGGTCTACGGGCAAAAAGTATGGTGTCTTTGTGTATACAAGATGCGGAGATTAACGAGTGAGCACCTAATTCATATTATTCACACGCTTATTATAGTTATCAGGTTGGACAGATTCATATATTTTGTTATTGACCTTAATTTAATTTGTTGTAATAAAAAGAAGTACTATTGTGTGTACGTTTCAGTTAACTGTTTGTTAAAAAACAAATTGAGTACCTAGGTAGTTTTGTGCATTATATATACCTATTAGAAGTAGATATAATGGTACCGTTTTTTTGTATTCGTACGTTTTACTGTTACATTTGTTATTTTTATACTATATAAAATTAATGTAAAGCAAGCTAATATTATTTTTATTTTTTCTTACAGAACCAAATTAACGGTGTGTAAAGGCCCAGTGCCACCAAAAGTAACAGAAAATGCACTGCAAAATAAATATCCCTTCTGGACGTTACAGGTGATCTGTGAAATTTAGAAGAATTGCAGGAAGAATTGAGTAAGAACACAAAAACTATAGTTATTCTACTCATTCCTCAGAGCCTGCAAACATTCTGGAAAGAACTGAAAACAAATCAAAATGCAGTTGATTTAATTGACGAAAGAGATGTTATTAACTTAGATAATTAAGTAGCGTGAACGTAATCAATCGTAATTACCTTTTTGCACGTTGTAATTTGATTTCTACAAATTGTTCACAAATAATAAAGTCTACTGATTATAAGAATAGGTGTTTTTATTGTAATTTAACAAGACATATCCTAAGAGTTACCCGAGCAATCTAGAGATACTTGACTTTGTGAAGAATGCTATTTGACTTTTATCTACGCAGAAACCTTTTTTGCCATTTAAAATTGATTGTTTGACCTAACTAAAAAAAACAAAGCACTAATAGGTTGCATTTATCCCACACTATCCAATGACATCCTTTTTACATACACTTTAGAGATATAAGTCAATAAATATTCCAAATTTAGTTTTTTTGCTCTCCTGTAAAATTTGTCGAAAACCACTTACTTGACTTCAGCTTAGGGCAGCCGAGTAGTTAGGCGAGTAGTTATGGTGGTTCAAGTTCATATCTTTTAATGTTCATAAAACACACGTCCACATAAAAAATACAAAAAACAATGAAGCAAGAATTAAAGTCAATTTAAAAGTAAAATAAAATTAACTATGAACTATAACTCCGCGGTCTTGTCTGAATGTTTTAGTGATAGTTAGTTTTAAGTTGGTATTTATGTTAAGGTTTGTATTTCTTGTATTTCGTTTTATAATTGTATTTTTTATTATTTCAAAGTTGGGATATGAAGCATTAAACGCACTATTAAACATAATCGAGGGATATCAAAATTAAAACGAACAAAGTTACTAAATTTACTTGGTTTAATTCAAAAATTCAAACAATTCTAGTATAATTTGTCAGACTTCATATAAATGTATGAAACTGTTTGTACGTCATCAACCTCTCGCAGTCCTCTGTAGGTCGTAGGCTTCTCATTCTCATTTACCAAGTGTATCGATGCATTAGGAGGTAAATGCCCATCATTGTCACTCTGGGCAAGCGTGTAGGCGATCGCAGTAGCGTGTTCACTATGTAATGATGATCCTGCCCATCATCAATCTTCTATAAAGGAATATTCATTGACACTTAGTCGACTCTTACGAAACCCACGTGAAGATTTGGGGTGACAAATGTAGTCTTACTGCCGTCACTACGTCTTACTTACTTGTTTTGATGATGTTATACTAGATCCGTAGGCGAACTAAAGTTACTGACATAGCCCTCCGGATTAGCAAGCTGAAGTGGCAATGGGCAGGCCACATTGCACACAGAGCAGATGGTCGATGGGGTCGGAAAGTGCTCGAGTGGAGACCACGGCTAGGCAAACGCAGCGTAGGACGTCCACCAACAAGATGGACAGACGAGCTTATGAAGGTCTATGTTCAGCAGTGGACGTCTTATGGCTGAGATAATAGTGTCTTCTAGTTCATATGGACTTCACTGAAAATCAGCGTCTCGTAGTGAGTTCCACTGGACATCAGGCTGAGTTAAGACCTTTTAGCGCAATTCACTGTTCTCATTTAAATTGTTAATGTAACCATGCAAATTTTGATTTGTGCTAATAGACATTTCTTATTCTTCATATTCATTTACGGCAATTGCTTCTCGGAAAGCAGATTTATGGAAAACTAAAATAATGTAAGAATGTTTTAGAGGTATTTCTTAGAAACTCAATCTTTACCTCGATGGATAAGATCAAATGAATTTCAATCATAGTTTATGTTTTTCATAAGATTATGAAATTCATTACGTTATCTTTGAAAATATCGGTTACCACCACACAAAATGTAATATGAAATGAAGATAAACAATTACAAGATTAATTTGGTCCTATTATCGAGACGTAACTCTATCTCAATCAATTATGTGAACAATTGTGCCAAAGCATTACTTGGTACATTGAGCTATCTAAATTACCCTTCTGAAGTTCTTATTACCAATTGAGTGGGAGAGTCGAACGTTTAGGCAAACTAGTATTATCGTTGCTTATCATGATATTCATGATATATTCTTTTTCGCATGCATATTTTTTTCGCATTGACGCACCTGGACTAGGCACATGAAACTTGCAAATTTTCTACATAAGATGAAGACACATATTAAAAAAAATGGTGATTGTACCTCTAGCCAAGCTTGTTATACAGGGTGATTAATATTTTTTTACTTTTTTTTAAATGAATATGAAGTTCTAGATGGCTGTCTTTTTTTAATAATACCTTTAAGCTGTCGTATTATATGTACAAAATTTGAAAACCGTCATTAACATAGTTTAGGAGAAAAAAAGTAAAACAGTTTCTGGGGGTAAGAGGGGGTCCAAAATTTGTGCATGGTTTTACATCTTTAAAAGTCATTATTTGACTATAGTTTCAAACCTAAACCTCTGGGGGCACTTTTTCCAAGGCTATCCTGCTACACCCTTTGTCTCTCAACGTTCATGTTCATTGGAATATACGATTTGGTTACTCAAGCTTGGGTATCTCGACTAATATATTAGGCTAAGTGTTTTATTGCTCTTTGATCTTGATCGCTTCATTAATGCTTAATTTATTTTGCCAAGTACATTCGCCATCAGATATATCGGAGCGGCCAGGGTGGTCATAAATATCTGAGCACGCCTCTATTGTCATGGTGTTAGAGTGCATGTTTAGATATTTTTGAGCAACGTAGCCGCTACGATATTTCTGATGACAAGTGTACAGTTTATTTTGGATTTTAGAGCTGCCAATGTTTACGTAAATAACTATACAAAGTAATGTTTACGTAAATAACTATACAAAGCTTGAGTATAAAAATATGTGTTTCAAATTTGTTACGCGTTAACTCAAGTTACAGGACATACTTAGGTATGACACGGCAGAGTGCCATTTCAGATGTTTTTGAGTGCATTTGGTGCTATGAAAATGTTTGTGCTACGAGCATAAAATAAATGTGAATTCTCATCCACTTGTTCAACTTAAATTACTTTGTCAAATTCTGTCATTTTCTCACGAACACAAAATGGAAAAGATTTGTGACAAATTTCAAGTTTTTATATTTTCATTCACTTATGAGGTGTGCTACAATAATATATTTTATAGTTAGATAAATCGTCGGCTGCCAACCAAAAATCACTATAAAAATTGGCACTACTTAGCAACGTCGTATGTCAGTATTGAATCAAAACTGAGATACGAGCTTAATTTCAAGTAGGTATTTGTTACTTAGTGAGTTTTGGTTGTCAGCCGACGAAATGTAGCTAATGTGTGATGATATATTTAAGCATCATGCTAATTTTCGCATAGCTATTCAAGTTTAACATACATAATTGAAGACGCTCTATGACTATGTAACATCCTGGCCCCAATTTCATTACGTTGACAAGTGCTACAATTGTAAATATTTACAGTTTCTCCAATCGGGGGCGTCTATATGCTACAGTTACCGTTTACCATCGGAAGGTCCGTGTGTTTGTTTGCCGCTAACATTAAATGTAGTGCAGTAACCTTAATAAACCAGCAATAAATTATAATTGTGACTTACATCTGGGTTTATATGTCGCGTAGTAACGGCAGTACCTAGGAATACATTTTGTTACCATCCCAAATCTTAAAGTGAATGAATATTCCTTTATAGAAGATTGATGATGGGCAGCAGCATCATCATAGTAGACACACTACTGCGATCGCCAACCTGCTTGCCCAGCGTGACGATTATGGGTGTTTACCTCCTAACAGCCCGGCCACGACATTGATCTGCGGCGAGCGGATCCATGAGTTGGAGCGGGATGCCGATATGGGTACGAGAGGGAGCACCATACGTTTTCCGCTAAGCCGGTCGCCTTAGACCGATGTCGTGGCCACGGCGTAAATGCGTCGATACGCATAGTTATTTAGGAGAGGCCTACGTCCAACAGGAGACTGAAAGAGGCTGATGACGTAACGTGATGACGACAACCTGGCTTGATTTCATGTATGTAATGTCAAAATTTCATTGCAAAGAGAAAGTGTTTCCCTACTTTTCATTTTTTTTAACATAACTTTCCTTTTCTAAAGGTGCATTTAGACCAAACGAGCATAATACGCTCATTCTATCCCCCACTCTACGAAATCAACGAATTTCGACGAATCACGTTTTGTGTAACGAACGAATTTCTTAGAGTGGGGGATAGAATGACTGAATGCTTGTTTGATCTAAATGCACCTTAACAGCAAGCCTGATGGGATAAAGTTTACATATTCACTAGAAATTGTGAAATGTTCAAAGTTTTTCTATCACATGTTTTCTTCGGTTGCTGCGATAGTTATTTAAGAAAAAAAACTATTGTAACGGATTATATCACGTATATCAATTAATTCGACTACATATTGACATATTTTTTATAAAACTTTACCGCCTTATAACGTCCGGTATTATATAGTGCAATACCGCGTATCTAACACATGTCAATAAGATTCTTATTTCAAACATACTTCTATGGAATCTAATCTTTATCTGCATGTGTTAGTTACGCGGTATTGCACTGTCGCCCACGATAAGTATCTACTTGCCTAACCGCCTTACAAGCTACTAAACCGTCCAAACGAGCCTAAATTGTGTACAGAAAATCCTCACACGAATTTCCATACAACCTGCGTTGGTAATCCAGGAATCGTTTACTGAAATACAAAAAGAAACATAAAAGGTCACAATTACAAGTTTGAGGCAAAAAGTTTAGAATCAAATAAATTGAAAACGAAATTGCATGCGGATGAAACTGATACGCTTCTAGTTTTAGATTTGAAAACGTTTTTGAAATAAAATATGATTTTGAGCTTAAATTATGAGCAGAGTTCGGACAAAAAGACGTCATTATTTGAAATAATATGGATATGACTCCAAACTTGATTGAATGAATAATCAATCGAATAATTTCTTGAAATTTGATTTATATAGGTTTTAGAGTTACCGGTGACAAATGGGTAATTTTTTGAAAATGATTTATTATTCATCAACTTTTTCATCAGGTACACGAAAAAAAATGTTTCTTATTCTACCAATTTGTCAGCGTGATTATTATATTTTTTATGTATTCCAGTACCAGTACCAAATTACAAATTTTTAGTACTACGCCTTCAATCTCTTAGTCGACTCTTACGACACCCGCAGGAGGAGTTGGGGTGATGTACCCATATTAAAACTTGTCTGTTTGGACCAATGATTGACTTGTAATTGTAAATAATGCGAAAAGGCATTAAGTCCGCCTTTTGTACTTATTTTAACTATACAATAAAGATTAACAGTTACAAGTGAAGCTAATAAAAGTGTGTAAAAAATACTACCTAAACAAAACTAAATCCTGTCCAATCCGCAGCCAGAATCGCTCAAAAAGCTCGCCGATTGTGAAATATAATTGGCGGGGCTCAAAACTATGGAGCGGCCTAATTGTGGACGCGCACTGAATATGCATGAACCGGGGACACGGAACCGGCAGACAAGGACAGAGTACATTATGCTTTTTTTACAAGGCGGTAAACGATTAAGCTTACAATTCGTCTATACATTCCTTTGCTGGTGGTAGGACCTCGAGCAGGGTCCGCCCGGATAGCTACCACCGTCTTACCCGTTAACCTGCCGCTGAATAGTTAGTACTATGTTCCGGTTTGGGGGTAAGATAGCCGGTGTAATTACTGGCATCGAGGCAATCCATCTAAGTCCTCAAGGTAGGCAGCGCACAGTGGGAACGATTTCATCTATACATTCCTAAGAAAAAATATGACTAATAGTTTTAGGTCACAAGTCCTAATTCAATACATAAATGGGCAGTGATACCATTTATTGAAAAAAGTAGAATATCTCTGTATTTCTAGAATATTCTCTGATCTATGGTAGTTTTAGGAGTATAATCTATCTGTCATAGCGGCCACAAATATTCACCACTCTGTTTAATTGGTCGAGCCTTCAACAAAAACTTAACTAGCAACTATTGCATTTTATTGAGAAATAACTTGAGACTTAGGCCAGCCGTACCTACACATGTAAGTTATGACGTAAGTTATAGGGACGGGCCTATACTAAGGAATGAGATAGTGATATTCACCTCTCATTCCTTGGTATAGCTCCATCCCTATAACTTTCTTACTAGTTTAGTTTAGTTTTATTTATTTTAGGAAGAAAATTCGAAATACAATGTGATGTCAGGGTATATAAATTTTCATCGTGATCGTCAAAATATAAGGCAAATGTCAAATAATTAATAAAGAAATACATAAAATTAAACATTATTGCAAAGTCAAAATAATAATTAAATATTAACAATAATCAATTAATCAAATCAAGTCAACAAAAATAAAAATAAAATAAACAATTCAAATAACTAACCACTTATCACAGTTTTAATTCCATGTACTCGTTTACAGCGTACAGAGGGTTATCCAACAAAAGGTTTCTCAAGTTACGCCTAAATACTGCATCACAGGGCTCGTATTTTAAGAAGAACGTACACCAAGTTCTTAAGAACTTGGTGTACGAGCGCTCTTATGTCTGAATTGCAACCTTGTAGCTATCTTATGATATATATTGATTTCAATATATCCATATGTATAATATTAAGTGTCATTCAAAGAAAAAATAAGGAAGTTTACCAACGCCTTAGAGTATGGTCAAAAGCGTTACACAAAAGATCCCAATGGGTCGAAGTGTATCCGTAAGGGCCTCACCAATAAGATGGTCAAAAGTGTCTAGCGTTAACACTTTGATTGCCAACGAGTGTTACGCGCTACGCTCGTAGCAGATCCCGTGATTTTTCCGCTTTGTAGCGAAAATGGAGCTCCCACAGAGAACTCCCCTCGGAAGTTCCTGGCGCTCAATGTGCAATCAATAACAGATTGCATAATATACAAGGTGCCCATGAGGAAAGGGAAAAATTCTAACAGCATATTCCTGAGACTAAAAGAAGCAAAAAATGTTAAATGAGTTTTGGTGAAATCTGCAGAAAAAAAAAATTTTTTTTTTAGTTTTTTTTATGTTTTTTATGCCTTAATACACAAAAAAAGGATTTTACTAATCAAACTATCGCAAAAAATGCACTTTAAAGTTTTTTTTACATTTGCTAGGTAATGAAAAATATTTTTATTCATTTGATTTCTGTCAATTAAGTGTGACAAGACTAAGACAACATGGTGACAAAATCGTTTCCTAAAATGCGTTTATCATAGCGTAACGGTCAAAAACGGTTTTAAGAAAAAATCTAATTTTCTCTTAAAATAGACTGAATCCAAAAAACTTCATATGACATTTTTAACTTTAAATTTGGTCAGAAATCCGCTGTTGATTTTTTTCCCTTTCCTCGCGGGCACCCTGTATACCAGAGCAATTCGACCGGTGTCGGCTTTGCTGGAGTGGCCGAGTGGTTTAGGCGCGAAAGCTGAGAACGAAAGTTCAAATCCCACCTCCAGGATTGGTAAACTCGGTATCGGTATTTTTTTTTTGGTATATAACATCTAATATTTCAATTTAGAAAAAATACAACTCAAAAAAATAAAAATAAAAAGATTAGAGTTGATTTACAAAAAAATTAAATTAAATACTACCGAGCTTCTTAAGTACTAAGCAAGCCTTTCTCCTGTTCATTCTATAAGTTCTTAGCCAATATTTTAAAAATAAGTTTCGAAATATATTCGTTTTTCTCCGTTCAGAGTTAGTCTCAATGTTAACTAATCTTATCAAAATTGCCACCCTAATAGGGAAACTAAACACAAGATTCTATTATAAGCAAAGGCCTCGGGTATATCTTAATTATAATACACCACAAACTGGAAAGACGGAGGAGATAAATTAAACACAAACAACATGTCCAACCGTTGTCTATCTTGGAGCCATTTAGTTGTGCCAGCTAGTTCGTCAAGTAGAAAATTACGAGGGATTTCCCCGTCCCAGATGCAGTAATTAGTTTGTCCGTCTTCGGGATAGGATAAATGTACGGACGGGATAACGTGTGTTTAGTAGTTATTGAGTTTTTGCGGGATAAGTGTTGGACGTTGGGATTACCAACTTGTTTTACTATCGAGCAGAGTTACGCCGAAGGGCATGATGAGTAATTCGTAATGTCCGAAAAAGGTTTTTTGGTGAACGCGGTTTATGCCACGTGAGTAAGAATATACTTACTACCACCACCCTAAGGCTGCGTTTCCACCAGAGATGTGAGAGGATGTGTTCCATACAAATGACACCTATTAATGACTCGAGCGAGGTGTCATTTGTATGAAAACACATCCTCGCACATCTTGCTTTAGGCTTGTCCACGAAATAAGGAAGCCATCGTAAAATCAGTTTCCACTGTTACACAATACTTCAATGTAGGTAAAACAGACATGGGACTGTAAATTGGTTCTACTGTCTTATGTTTGATAAGCCAAAATCCAAAAGCATTCGCTTAAAAGTCGTTTAAATCAAAATAACATACTCCCTGACGAAAGTTAGAGAAAATTACAAAAAAATATCAGTAAAATGTTCGACTAAAAAAAAATTATTAAAAAAAAGATATTTATCAATTCAGTAAAATATTTTTTTTGTCTGAAAATGACACATGTCTCATAATATTTCTTACTTCTTTTGACATCAACAATGCATTGGTAAAGTCTGTCAGTATACTCATTCCCACCCTGTATAGCAGAGGGCTATAGTAGGCTAATAATATGGGATGAATGCGGTTTTGTTAATAAACTGAAATAATAAGTTCATTTAATTATATCGCTATAAGCCATAATTATTTGTTCATAAAATGTTGTTAACATTGTTAACGTATTTTACGGCAGAGCTAGAATACAAATATATTAAATGAGAGAACTTAAAATATGCACGTAATTTAAACAAAGCCAGTTATTTTGGATAGCACGTACAAATGCTTAATGAATTATTGGTGTTTTAAATACTTTCTAGAATTTATATGCACAAAAATATGCGTGGCTTAGCATGTTAAATATTAATAAATGTGTTATTTTTAACCAACTTCAGAATAGGAGGAGTTTCTAAATTAAACTCTGATTTTAATCGACTTCAAAAAAAGGAGGAGATTCTCAATTAGACTGATTTTTTTTTGTATGTATATTACCTAATTAGATCGTTACACAAAACGTGATTGGTTGATTTCGTAGAGAGGGGGATAGAACAGCGAATGCTCTTTTGGTCTGAACGCACCTTTAGATGATCAAGCCGGTGATTCTAGGTTTGAACGGCAGCAACCAACCAAATGAAGTTTCAAAGTTCACAACTCAAATATCATTTGAAATGAACTGGTACGTACCGAAGGCGTGGGTAGCCCGCCCACAAGGTGGACTGATGACGTAGTGAACGTTGCTGGAGTCTGCTGGATGCGGGTAGCGTAGGGCCGCATTGTGGCAATGTTTGGAGGAGGTCAGGAGGCCTATGTCCAACGGTGGACGTCTATTGGTGATGTGATGATGATGATGGTCGGTCGGTTGTTTTTGGCACGAAAAAGAAGAAGTTTATGTTCTGAGTCAGTTGGTATTGGGAAACAGAAAAATAGTAAAAACGTATCAAAATCTACAATAAATTAATCTCACAATACTCGCATACAGTAAAGGCACTCATTTATTTATTTATTTTATTTTTATACCACGTCGGTGGCAAACAAGCATACGGCCCGCCTGATGGAAAGCAGTCACCGTAGCCTATGGGTGCCTGTAACCCCAGGGGTGTCACATGCGCGTTGCCGACCCAATAAGAACTTGTACACTCCTCTTTTGAAGATCCCCACTCAACTTTTAACTTACTAATTAGTAACTAATTTATATAGCTAGCTCAGTGAGTCATGGTCATTGTTTTCTATGGGTACCTATATTTATCGTCATTAGTACCCACATCACAAGGCTTAATTGAGCTTACCTTGGTTGAGCTTAACATATGAAAGGGATTGGGCTGTAGTCCCAACGCTGGCTCAAAACGGGTTGGGAACTGCACATAGGTACCCATTTGAATTTATTCGCGGGTGTATGCAGGTTTTCTGACGATTTGTTTCTTCAACGGGATCTAATATTTTATTGTTATTATAAGTTGTATTGTGCTAATAAAGTAAATTTTCTTTTTTTCTTTCTAAAGGTGCGTTCAGACCAAAAGAGCATTCGCTCAACCAATCGTTGAGCAATCAACCAATCATGTTTTGTGTAACGATCGAATTTCGTAGAGTGGGAGGTTAGAACAGCTCATGCTCTTTTGGTCTGAATGCACCTTAATGGTTAATAATATATCATCTGATATTCTGTACATAAGTTCTTAAAAAACATTGCTACGAGGTAACACACGAATTTCAAGTCTATCGTCTAAGCCACTGGGCCACTGTCACTCTAAATTGGTTCACAAATGTTCACATCACATAATACATATCACCAGCCTATCTCAGTCCACTGCTGGAAGTAGGCCTTTCCTATTAATGAGTATAAATGCATTAAGAGGTAAAGAAGAAGAAGTTAAGAGGTATCGCCACGCTGGGCAAGCGTATCTGCGATCGTAGTAATACCTATATCCACTACGATGACACTGATGCGCATCATTAATTCTATCAAAAAAATTGTCAGTGACTCTTCAATCCACGACACCCGAAGGGTTGGGGTTGTGACAAAGGTATTTATTACTGCCATCTAGCATTGTACCGAGGAGAAGTTTCATAAGTTACGAAACTTGCACAGATAATGTTCTCGGAAATCTAAATTTGACAAATAACCATGATTAGCCAAAACCATTGTTTATACATGCCTTTTAAGGTATATTTTAACACTTTTTCATAAGTTCTCATGGAAATATTCTCAATGAGAGCTTAGTCTTAAATTCTCAAGAAAATTCTCGGAAATTTCCGAGTATATTCCCGTAATTTTGAAAATGTTCTGCAACTTTTACATTGCTTCTGCCATCACGGCCAAGCTCCGAGCCCCGCGGCCTAAATCAGTTAATAAATGGCAAAAAAGCTATTGCAGATAACTTCATGCACAAGGAAATGTATGTATTCATTTGTATAATTCTCATCAGTTAACGTATCCTACTCCTTCATCAACAACAATTTCCGAATCTCTCAAATGTACATCTACGCGATTACTTTCACAATCTCTCATTTTATAAACACCGATCACATGCCAACCTTATTCTTTTTCGAATACAGCTCATTTTGAATCAACGAGGATTGTAGATATAACCTTTTAGAAGTAATCAGTAGATCTACACTGAGCTCTAGGTGGGAATGCAGTTGTCTGGCAATTTCCGCCCCAAGCTGGCACAGCTGGTTCCATTCTTGCATCAGTGCTTCCAATCTTATACATGGTGCACATACTCCCTAAGGGAGCGGCGTGAATTGGATGGTTCATGCAGTAACAAGCATGTAAATATTGGAATGATTGTTTACCTTTTTATTAATTATCAGGAACACGAATAAAGATACTGTGTAATTATGAAACGTACTATTTAATAGCATATATTATATTCAGTACTTAGCTACTGTTTTATATTTAATTTCATAAATATATATTTAAATCCCGGCGAGGGCATTATTTGTGTATTTATTTATCAGAAATATTTGTTCCTTGGTCATGGCTGACTGTGTATTTTTGTATCTACCTAAGTAATATGTCGTCGCCAGGTACCCACATCACAAGCCTTAATTGAGATTACCATAGCACTAGGTTAATTTGTATATTTATGAAGTCTCAAAATATTTATTTACCTACTTTTATTAGGTATATGGGCGTGAGCCCACGTGTAGCAAAACATTATTCTTACATTCTATCTATCTAATAGAATTGACGAGATAATATACCTTTCTAACTAGACGTAATATTTAAATATACTTTCCTTTATTATGGTAGTTATGCTAAGCATATGAAATCATAAAATATCCCTTAATTTAATTTTAAAGAGAAAACTAATTACAATTAACTTGAGATTCCAAAAACACTATTAAAATACGAAATGTCATCAACAAAAATATCAAAACCCGCGTTCAGAGACGAGTTAATTAAATTTAGGGGGAGACCTAGTTATATTTCTGACAACACTTATTAAAATCCATTTAGAGCGAGTAATTCGCAGCAGCCACGGCGGAAATTGTGCAGCACGGGGCCTTATTAACTTGGAATTATTCCGTTATGAAGAACCAAGTCGAAGAAATATTCCCGTTTTTGGGCCATCCTGACTTTTGACAGGACTCGGTAGACTTTGATATCGATTTTGTGAAATTTCGTGTGACGAAGTGGCGTCGTAAGTTTATGTGATTAGAAGAAAATTATCCTTTTACCTTTTCATTTTATCTGTACATATTCTGGAAGTCAATTGTTTTGTTTTAAAATTTTAATCGACTTAAAAAAGGAGGTACTCGATATCTCCAAGAATCGATGATTTTTTTTTGTTTTACTGATATAACCCTGAGATGGTCCTGTTTGATACCAACTCGGATGATGATGAAATTGATGAAGTCTTCGAGAAATCGGTTAAAGTCGGTTTCTTTTAATTTGTTAATGATAACTTGTAAGATTACCTATGTGTCGAACAATCATAAGGGCATCTATAGATATAAAAGTTAAGTTTTGTGGTTTGCTGTATGCCAAAAGCGTTGTATACGAGTATATTATGCATTACTAACATTTTACTGTATCAAAGGCAATAAGAAGACTGATAAGTTCCATGACTTTTTGACATGAAGTTTCATCTGCCTCCATAGCCTAGTTGGTAGACTTGGTATTGCCTACGAAGGTGGAGGTTCCAGGTTCGAATCCCGGCGAGGGCATTATTTGTGTTTTTATTTATCACAAATGTTTGTTCCTTGGATGACTAAGCCATGAGCTATTTAAGTATCCATATGCATCTATCTATTGAATATATGGTGACATGACAAGCTTTAGGTAATTGAGCTTATCGTGGGACTTGGTCAATTTGTCTGTGATGTCGAAGATATTTATTTATTTAAAATAATCCTTTTTAAATACTGATAACGTTACATCCCACTAGAAACAAGAGCTCTGAATTGATTCTTCATTTTAGACCAATTGAGGGAAGTTTGATTACTTGGCCTATTTCGTAAAACAATAGCTATTCAAAGTCGGCTAGTTTAGACAATTGTGAACCCACAACAGCTAAAAGGGCAATTACCTTCGAGACGTCACATAAAATGACCTTTCCCCCTCCCCTGGAGTAATTAATTGATGTCACGATAGTTGTCAACAAGTGCAAGGGCGTTGTGACTATCTGAAGCCTTTACCTCCAACTAAATGTTTTCATTTAGTAGAAAAAAACCATGGCCTGGCTGGTCATTTCATTTTTCAGTTTTCACCTGTTGTAAATAAGGGGATCAAATCGACGTACACTCCGTTTGAACTTTGAACTTAGAAAACCCTTCGGAACACACGAAGGTAAAGTCTATTTCAAATACGAAGACCCGATTCCACTTAACAAAAGTCGTTAACAATAGGATCAGTGACAGCAAAAGATGCCTGGCTAGACCATTTTGTGGCGTGATATTTTATGTGTACATCAGTGTACGACACGTGCCAATTTGTAGTGGAACAATAATGACAAAAATTTCAAGTGGCATCGGGCCTTCGAATTTGAAATGGACTATAATACTGCTGTCTTGCTTTATCGTGTGTCGCCGTTGTAGTCCGAGCCTTCCGTCTCTTTCTTGAATCCGATGGGTTTTCTAAGTTCAAACGGAGTGTACTTAGCTTTAGCGGCTGATGCCTTTAGCCCTGTACCGCTCGGCCACTCGGTCTTAGCGACCACCGTTCCAATTTCTCAGGTAAAATCTCTTACAAAGCTATGCGAATTTGACCATATTGTCTGTTTCTTTGATGTCTGTGGGATGGTGCTCATCTTATATTTATAATTTACATATTAAATTACTCAAAAGTAAGATCCAAGCGTATTTTCATTTGTTATGAGAACGTCGTAACAGAAAAGTGTATTTAATAGATTTGGAGCATTTTTCCAAAGAAACCTTTTAGAAGAGTTTATGGCAAAACTAAATGAACATAATGCTAAGTACAATCCACAATTACCTTCAAGTGCTCGGAGTTGGATATTTTGAAAGCAGTTATCCACAGTTTCGGATTACCATCAGAACATTCCTTTAAGGTACGTTTAAACCAAAAGAGCATTCGCTGTTCTAGCGCCCGTTCTACGAAATCAACCAATCACGTTTTGTGTACCGATCGAATTTCGTAGAGTGGGAGGTTAGAACAGCGAATGCTCTTTTAGTTTGAACGCACCTTTACATAATTTCAATATCTGCAAATTACATTTAGAATCCGATATGCCGGACAAAGGAACCGGATATTCCGGTCCGGACAGCGATTAATCTAAAATAATTGGAGCTTTTAATCAATCCGGAATGTAGTTCCGGCACTTTTCCGGTGGATTAAATTATGTCCAAGTTAGATACGAAGCGAAGTTAGGTCATTATTAGCGAGGTTATAATAAATTTTGGTGCATTGAAGCATTATTAGGTCACGGGTTAGAATCCACGTACTAATGAGTTTTACGAAACTGTATGAAATATCTTCTGATCATTTTGCAATAGCTTTTCGGTGAAGGGAAACTGGAACTAGTTTGGAGGTTTTTGTAGTTGTTTGTTTGTCGTTATGTAAGTACCATATATTTTCGTCTACTTATATCTCAGGGTGGGTATGGAACATAAAACAATTTTCTCAAATGGAATGTCGATCCCATAGTAAAAGTCCATCAACAAGGAGCGGGATTTTCATAGCGAAAATCGAACTGTCAAAGGGATTGACTAAACTATTTTATCGACTTATCGATGTTACGGAATAGTCCATTACTATCTTAACCCTTAAATCGACAACGACACTTTAAAAAAAAATACATAAGACTATTGTTTTCTATAGCATTTGACCTCTTTTATAAGTAAATTACATTTCGATATTAAAATAAATCATGTCAGGCGTCAACACTTTTATATTGACATCGCATGTGCTCACAAGCTCTATCACTTATGAAAACTAAAGTGACATAAAAAGCGTATATTATATGACGCTGTCATGATTTATTTTACTATGCAAATTCAAGTTACATTATCGAACGCGATGGCCTGTCTAATTAAAACCTAACGTTACCGATACTTGCAATGTACGGTTACTGGTTATAAGTAAACAGGCTCTGTTCATGAATGAGGGTAGTAAAATAAAGGTTGTACTACTACGGGGCAGTAGTGTGGGCTTATGGGTGTTTACCTCCTAATGTGCCCATACGCACAGTTCCAGAGGAGAGGCCTACGTCCAGCAGTGGACCGATTATGATGATTACTACTACTGTATTTTTATACCATTGCATACTTTTTTTAGGTGACGAAGGTAGACAACTGAGCTCTCAGTCCACCTGATGGAAAGCGGAAACTGAGGCCCATGGACATAGTGACCAAAAAATCGCCTATGCGCTGCCTACCCTGAGGACTTAGATGGATTGCCTCTATGCCAGTAATTACACCGGCTATCTTACCCCCAAGCCGGAACACAGTACTAACTATTTATATAGCGGCAAGTTAACGGGTAAGACGGTGGTAGCTATCCGGGCAGACCCTGCACGAGGTCCTACCACCAGCAAAACTACTTACTACTACGACACTTTTTACTCCTGAACACAAATTCGTTCGAAAAAAGATGCTGATTTTACTTGCCAGTCATCATGCCTATTATGTATCTGTTTACTTGTTTGCCAGCGTGGTCGCCTCGTCGGCAGTGTACGTACCTGGTGGGTCACAAAGGAAGAACAGCGCTAGCCTAGCCAGCTACATGCTGAGTTGTGACCCTTTTATAGCAAGCTGTAGGTACTTATTTGTTTATGTGTGTTTGTCCATCGTGCTTGTCATAAATAAATTTTATTTCATTTCATTCATTTCATTTTAAATTACTCGTAAGTTGTAACTAAATATTGCCTCCAATGTTGTGATTTGTATCAATTCTTACCGTACGGGTTTTAATAAAGGCAGCGAAAACTTAAAATTCAATTTGATTGAATGCATTTTGAGCCACGTGCAACAGACAGCTTAATTGCAGAATTTCATAGACAGCCAGGAATTAAACCGGTTTTAATGAAAACTGTTGTTCGAGAATGTTTCATTACTGATTTTCTGGGTAAACATGTGTTGCAATGACAGCTTCTATCAGGAGTTATCTATAATTTATAGTTTGAAATTTTGCTAAATAAATGTTTTCAAGTTATTCATGTTTTTCATTGTGCCAATTCCTTATCGTGTATTAAAAGGACAGCTATATAAAACGGTTCCATAGAAGATAATGTTCTTTTAATAAGTTTTGTACATGAAACTAAATTTTTCTCAAACTAGACATTACGTATGCTAAATTGAATCCGAAAGTACCATGTCGCTAGTTCAATGACCGAACTTCTGATTCTGGCCTGCTACCGCGAACATTGAAGTTCGCAAATTTCGGGGTTTCTTTCTCTGTCACTCTAATGACGCCTTCGTCTTGGAGTGACAGAGATAAATCTCCGAAATTTACGAACTTCGGTGTTCGCGGTAGCAAGCCTGCGGCCCTACCGCGAAAACGAAATTCGTAAATTTCGAGGATTTGTCTCTCTCATTCTAATGACGCCTTCGTTTGAGTGACAAGAGAAAAATCCTCAAATAAAACAGCTAGGAATTTAGACAAGGCTGTCTCGACGTCGAGCTCGTTGACGAACGCAGCGTCGAATGTGTGAATAAGAGAATAGCATAGCTGCAGCCAGACAGGCGGACATGACGAAACTATAAGGGTTCCTTGTTTACTACGGAACCTTTAAAAGTACTGTATACTGTCAAAGAAAGTGCATAAAACAACAAAAGCTGCCGTGTAGCTGGGGCGGATGCTGAATGAGGACGTTCATTTGCTGATAGCATTCAGCTTTTGTTGAGATAGAGTGAACAAGCGACTGGAATTGGCAGCCATATTAGGTCAATACAGGATGAAATTTTAATCGTGAATCGTAATGTGTTTTTCTAGCTTTATAAACAACTAACAATTAAATGCCCCACAAGTTAATTTAAAATGGACATGTTTTTTTTGTACTTTTTGGGGCTTGTGTTTTTGTATTTTTTGGCTTTAGAATATCAAAACGGATTATAAAGACAAATTAATTGAATAATTTAAATTATTCGTTCAAATTGAAGTAATTAATAAAATAAAATAAATATCTTGGGACATCTTACACAAATCAACTTAGTCCCACGGTAAGCTCAATTAAGGCTTGTGATGTGTGTACCAAGCGACGATATATATAGTATATAATAGATAGATACATATAGATACTTAAATACATAGACAGCCATGACAAAGGAACAAATATTTGTGATAAATAAATACACAAATAATGCCCTCGCCGGGATTCGAACCCAGAACCTCCAGCTTCGTAGGCAGGGTCACTACCAACTAGGCTACGGAGGCTGACATTACGACACAAGTGCGAAAAACATGACGAATTTCGTTTTTGCACGTGTCTCGTACGACGTTTTTTAGTGCAGATGGCGCTCCGAAGTTTTGGACCTGACGTAAAATGACACACTTCTCGCACTAGAGCCTAAAAAAGGCAGCATCTTTTTCTTCTATATTTTACTCTACCACTTTGTGCGGTACAAACAGGTACACCAAATTGCAATTTTCTAGTACTAACTGCCACTGAGCTGTGCTGCAGACAGACAGGCGGACATGACGAAACTATAAGGGTTCCTTGTTTACTATGGAACCTTTAAATGTACTGTATACTGTCAAAGAAAGTGCATAAAACAACAAAAGCTGCCGTGTAGCTGGGGCGGAAGCTGAATGAGGACGTTCATTTGCTGATAGCATTCAGCTTTTGTCGAGATAGAGTGAACAAGCGACTGGAATTGGCAGGCGTGTAGATAACTATAAATATAATTAAACGTAAAATTGTATTCATAGTTATTATGTCTCATGAAAGTAGAAATTCAAGCTTGTAGATAAAAAAATATATAATAAATAATTATCTTGGGACATCGACCACACAATTCTAAGCTAAGTACGCTCAATTAAGGCAGGTAAATATAGTACATTTCGTTACAAGTGCTAACATTTTTTTTTTCGACGAGGGTGAAAGTTGGAGCCCGAGTGAAACGAAGGCGACAATCAACAAGGTTAAAAAGAAGTTCTTACACGTGTATCAAACTACTTTTTTCATAACAAGAGCCTTTAAAAGAGAAATTAACGCACGCGAAGCTAGGAAAATCCATGGCGTATTATTCGAACTTTTTATTATATTATGAGACTTATGTGGCCGTGTGGTGACGTCTGTAAAAATACATTTCTCCACCCCAACTCTTCCCGCGGGTATCGTAAGAGCCGACTTAGGGATTGAAGTATCACTGACCATTCTTCGATAGAAGATTGATGATTGGCAGCAGTGTCATTAGAGTGGACACATTACTGCGATCGCCGATCCGCTTGTCCAGCGTGGCGATTATAGGTATTTGCCTCCAAATGCATCTATACGCATAGTTAATAGGAGATGCTTACGTCCAGCAGTGGACTGAGATAGGTTGATGATATATAAATACAGGGTGGAATTGAGTATGCCGACAAACTTAGGAGTATTTTTGACCACTTGGGACTCTAATGTCAAGGTGCATTTACTCGTACACCAAACGAGCATTCGCTCATTTTATCCCGCACTCTACGAAATCAACGAATTTCGACGAATCACGTTTTGTGTAACGAACGAATTTCGTAGAGTGGGGGATAGAATGAGCGAATGCTCGTTTGGTCTAAATCCGCATTTATGTGAACTTTTCTGGATTCAGGTTAGTTTCAGATAATGTGAAAATGAAAAAGCCACTTGCCACAGAAATGTTACTGCTGTCACCGCGCGGCACTTTATAAATGCGGTTTTAAAAATTGAGTATCTTCTTACAACTGTACAATTTATGATAACATTATATTCTAGTATATTTATATGTATATTTCTATTATTAAATATTTATGCATATATTTATTTATGTAAGTGTTGGTATATTTATGTATGTATCGTATCTTAGTATATCTTTTTATTAAGTTTGCAAGTTGCACCTCCTACATTCTCTTCTGTTTTGCCCTAAGGTTGACTGGTAGAGAATGCTCTGTGGCATTAAGTCCGCTTTTTGTATGATAAGATTTTCTTTTGTGCAATACTCATACTCATACTCATACTCATTTATTCATAATATTACAATATTACATGTCAACGTTTCATCATTCTAAGAATACAATTCATGATATAATAAATTCAATTAGTAGATATAAATTAATAGTTAGGTATTGATACAATAATAAAAACTATATATTTATAGGTATGTCATCAGAGTAAATTATATAAACATTCTTAATTATTATTTATCGCTTAATTGTTATTAATAAAGATTAAATAAAAAAAAATAATTGTATAAAAAAATAAGTCAACTATGTCTCTTCTCAGCTCTACGGGCAAGTATCAGAGGCCCGATACGAATGTTGGCCGCCTCTAAGTTTCCCATTCAATTCGCGTCCGGCAATGTTGTCGCATATTTTTACTAACTAGGTAACAGGGCCATCTCAGAATACGCTGTAGACATACACAGTATGTAAACGAAATACGGGCAAGGAATTTTATTAAAGAATTTTTTATGCAAAGTCAAAGTCAAACTATTATTATTTTATTCAAGTAAGCTTATTAATAAGCATTTTCGAATCGTGTGACATGATCAAGAGACAGGAAAAAATCTACTACTACTGCATGATGTATACTTAAAAAGGTGCGGTAGCGCCCGTTATACGAAATCAACCAATCACGTTTTGTGTACCGATCGAATTTCGTAGAGTGGGAGGTTGCTCTTTTAGTTTAACCGCACCTTAATAGGTTACTGTACGTTGTTTCATACAAAACATTTTCGCAGAATATTGGTTAATAGAATAATACATTTATATTGACATTTCTTGTATTTTTTTACGACGTCGCGCCAAGATTTTGTGTCAGTTGTTAAAAGAAGGTAACTTACAGTCCTAGGGTCGATGGCAAAAAAATTACACAGTCAAGGCTTTAATCAAAACAAAAATCACAATCACCTCATTTTTTTATACCACGACGGTGGCAAACAAGCATACGGCCCGCCTGATGGAAAGCAGTCACCGGTCAGCCTATGGGCGCCTGCAACCCCAGGGGTGTCACATGCGCGTTGCCGACCCAATAAGAACTTGTACACTCCTCTTTTGAAGAACCCCATACTGTAGTCCATCGGGAAAATCTCGGCTCATTCCACAGACAGACCTTCAATTGTGCTACGGAAGTTAAACATAGTTATTAAATTGTATACCTATTTTGTCCAACAACGTTTGGCAATGCATAAAACATTTTTCGTTTTTTTACATTACCAAAACTTGTTACACAAAATTTTACTTCATCATCATCTCAGCCATAAGACGTCCACTGCTGAACATAGGCCTCCCCTCTGGACCTCCACATGTACCTGTTAGATGCGACACGCATCCAGCGTGTCCCGGCGACCTTCATAAGGTCGTCTGTCCATCTTGTGGGTGGACGTCCTACGCTGCGTTTGCCTACCTGTACCTATATTATAATGTCAACATTTTCATTGCAAGTTTGAGAAAGATATTTTACAAAACAAAACTTTGACAATCACAATAAAACACGTACCTACGTATCTGTCATGCATGACTATATAAATGGAAAACCCGCGCACCCATATAAACTTCATCATGAGAATCACGTCCTCGTTTACTCTCTCAATAAAATCTGAGTTCATAAAGCAATCGTTGATGACATCTGGCGCGATATTGCATCGCTAGTAGCCCCTTGTGATCTGCTCTAGAAAATAGACATGTAACTGATTAGATGTAGCATGTTTACCGGAATCCATCTCTTCTAAAGCGGTATATTATGGATCTTCTTTGCTTTAATAAGAATTTGACACGGGATGTACATTTGAAGTATTTTTTTGAATATACAAATATATTGCAGAACTTATCTAGTGACCTATATAATATATCATGTACAGGTATAGTTAAAGTTTTTTGAGTTGTACCTGTAAATGTCGAATCTATTATGGATAGAGCGCTAATACATATTATATCGATATATTCATATTGAAAATGAAGTAAACGTACTATTTTGAAGTATAATTTGAAATTGATTCACATTTTTGCTCGTAGATAATGTTATGGTAATTTCAATAAAAATGATTAAGCAATTTTTTTCAAATATCAAAACACGGTCTCGTTTACTTTCTCAATAAAATCTGAGTTCATAAAGCAATCGTTGATGACATCTGGCGCGATATTGCATCGCTAGTAGCCCCTTGTGATCTGCTCTGGAGAATAGACATGTAACTGGTTAGACGTCGCATGGTTACCGGAATCAGCGTTGAAAAAATTGAAAAACTAAAATGTTTTTCTTGAATTATAACCGATGTCAATGATTGCTCGACATGTTTAGACCCATTAAGAGGATCCTCGTCCGGCATGTCGAGCAATGATCGACTTAAATACGTAAGTAACCCGGTTCGATTATATTTTAATGTTTTTCTTGTATGAAAATATCGTTTTTTTTTTCAGGCTTTTACAGAAATAATCACTGTCACTGTCACTCCTTCCGTCTAATTAAATTGACTTTTCCTCGTTGCCATCACGTTCTCCAGGCATAAGTAAAAATTAGACCTAATTTACATTTGTTTTGAGTGGAAAATAAAAGTAGAAACTTTCTTTGATTTTTTCCGAAAAAAATCTAAAAAAAAATGTAATTTTAATGCCCATGGTTTGATAACTTTTTTTTAAATATCAAAACACGTTCTCGTTTACTCTCTCAATAAAATCTGAGTTCATAAAGCAATCGTTGATGACATCTGGCGCGATATTGCATCGCTAGTAGCCCCTTGTGATCTGCTCTTTAGGATAGACATGTAACTGGTTAGACGTCGCATGTTTACCGGAATCAGCGTTGAAAAAAATTTAAAAAATAGCATGTTTTTCTTGAATTATAACTAACGTGAGACTCAAACATATTATAATATTATCGAACCGGGTTACTCACGTATTTAAGTCGATGATTGCTCGACATGTTTCGACCCATTAAGAGGATCCTCGTCCGGCATGTCGAGCAATGATCGACTTAAATACGTGAGTAACCCGGTTCGATTATATTTTAATGTTTTTCTTGTATGAAAATATCATTTTTTTTTTCGGGCTTTTAGAGAAATAATCACTGTCACTGTCACTCCTTCCGTCTAATTCAATTGACTTTTCCTTGATGACATCACGTTCTCTTCTCTCCAGGCATAAATAAAAATTAGACCTAATTTACATTTGTTTTGAGTGGAAAATGAAAGTAGAAACTTTCTTTAATTTTTTCCGAAAAAATTCAAAAAAAAATTGTAATTTTAATGCCCATGATTTGATAACTTTTTTTTAAGTATCAAAACACGTTCTCGTTTACTCTCTCAATAAAATCTGAGTTCATAAAGCAATCGTTGATGACATCTGGCGCGATATTGCATCGCTAGTAGCCCCTTGTGATCTGCTCTGGAGGATAGACATGTAACTGGTTAGATGTCGCATGTTTACCGGATTCGTACTTGGTTGGGCAGCGTTCGGGAAACTATGTAATGTTTTTTCGTCCTACAGCTCTCAGTAAGTCAATGTGTGTTACGGCGAATTAATAGCTACGCGCCGAAATATGATCCTTTACCTAGGCCTTATATCAAAACTCAAAGTTTCTCTTCATGATCAAATGAAGAATGAAGAAATGAGGAGACCCGTAGAGGAACGGCAGTATTAAGATTTTTTTAAATGTTTTGAAAGAATTTGAAATTCACATCCTTTAAGATTTTTTATCGTATATTTGAGTACACGAGGTTTTGTTGAACCTAATATTAATCAAGAACTTTCCAGATAATGACAAATGTAGTCTTTTTACATCATAATAATAAAAATGGATACTTTTTATAATATGCTGCATGCATGCATGCACATGCATTTGCATGCAGGCTGAATATGCATGTACAGTCGAAGACAAAATAAGGGTTATACAAAAACGTTCAAAAATATGTCCCAGTGCACTCTAATTCTGTGTAATAAGAACGTCGTAACATATTTATGAACGGATTCTTTCGATACTTATTTTTGCACTTGACTGTACATAATTCGTTTTAAGATCTAGTCAGGTCTGCGAAACCATGTTCTTGTAAATAAATAATTATGATTTGATTTGATTTGTAAAGTGAAAAATTGGCTTCTACGTGATCTATTAAGGTAAACATCTATGTCTCTTATGATTCGCTTCGCATGCAGACGAAGTTTGCTGTCGTAAGGTGTGATATCGGAACTAACTTTATACTCGTATGTATAATACGAAAATTATTCAATACTCCTACTACGAGTTTGAAGCAACTGCGGCAGTAGTAGCAACAACAAATACTGATACAGTTTTTAGGGTTTCGTCGTAAACAAGGAACCGTTATCGTCAATTGTAATATGAATTAATGTAATCACCAAAATGACGAAATTGAGTTAAGTATACCGTTCGACTGCAAATTTGCTGCTCTATCGAACGGTGTATATAAATATTGATAATATATCCAGAAAAAAATGTCGAATACCTTAACAAAAACTTTATAAGGTTTCTATGTTTTTTATTAACGTATGTAAAGGTTTCAAAAAAATATAGACAATATTTTAACGTAAGTACGAATTCGTAAGTACAAATGATGTCCTTCCTAATGTAAGCACCATATTTTTATAAATGTCAATGCTGTAAGCGCCGTCTGTATTGTATGGCTCATAAGCAATTCGGTTTCAATTTGTGAGTTACACTAAATTACGAAATCCACTTTCGATGATTTTCATTAAATTATAACGTATCTCCAATTTTTTTCAAAATTATTTAACGGAAGCACCAGCCATTTTCTGAACTATAACTGTGGCCGCAGTTAGTAACGGTGTGTCAAATAGACCTCTCAAAAATAAAACAAACAAGATAAACATCATTTCAATAGGATAATTAACTAAAAAGTTACAACATACTTTATAAATGTCAAATTCGATTTGGGCCCTCCAGAAAAATCGTCATTTGGTGGACTGGTTACATCAATTCATATTACAACCGAAGTTATAGTTTCGCCATGTCCGTCCGTCTGTTTGTCTGTCTGCAGCATAGCTCAATAGCTGTTAGTACTAGAAATTTGGTACAGGTAAACAACATATTGATCACGCCGACAAAGTGGTGGAATATAATCTGGTACATGTTTTTTTTTTATTTTGCTGTAATCCTATAGTGTGGAGTATCGTTGAATAAGTCTTTTAAAAAGAATATTAAGTATCTCAGAATAAAGTTTTTCTGTTCGGTCAATATTTTTGGAGATAATCGCTCCAGAATAATAAAAAAAAAAGTTTTGATCCGTGGGTCTATAACACTATTTCGAACATAATCGGCCGTTTTTGAATAACTATAGAACCCTACACTGAGCCTGGCCCGACATGCTCTTGTCCAGGTTTTTTATTTTATTAGTATAGCCCGGAATCTTGTAACATTTTTTAGATATCATAAGCAATTTACATTCTATAAATTGCCAATATTATGACATATTTTGTCGGTAGATTATGGTACAAAAAATATTAAAGGCCATTTATAAAACTAAATTGTTTTAAGAGTATTTTTTTTCCACAAAATATCAAAAACTAACATCGATATTTTTCCTATTCTACCACATCAATATAGGAGAGCCCGAAAAAATTACACGCCTTCATTTTGTCAATATAGAAAGTTTTTAAACGACAAAAAAAATGCTTACTTAGGCAGGCAGTTCGATTTTTAATTGAAATTTATAGCAACCATTACCCAGTAAAAAAGTTAAAAGCATTTCAAGATTACTGAGCAGTAAACTAAGCTAAAAATAATTAACGTCATCATACACTTAATTAAAACTGCTCATTTCATAACTAAAAAGCTTTATGTTTTTAATTTTACTATGATAATATACACCTTTTTGAACTATTTAGCCATAATAAGGTTCTAAAATGAAATTAATTTGAGTACATGCCAATTACTTTTTTTTAATCAACGATTAAGCAAAAACAGCCACTGGGTACAGTATGATTTCTAAGAAATGAGGGCGAAAATTGTTTCACTAATTTCTAAGAACTTTTCTGCATATAAATTATGCTCTTTATAGCCGTATTAATTCCCAAAAGGTATATTCATTATTTTTGTATGTGACATTAGGCTTTTTTAAGTGGGTGATATAGATAATATTTAATAATTCGTTTTAAGACTGATATTTTTTATGACTGAACGGTTTAAGTCAACGATTTGCTATACATAGAAATATAATAATTAATGTATACAGGAAGATTATGGGGTCGTAATCTCAACTGTGAAAAACGTGTTATGATGGTCTTTCTAATAAGGTTTTCCATGGGACCTATATGAACACACGTATATTTTTACGTAATTCATTGAATCAGGCGTTACTTTGCGGAAGTCCATATTAAAGGATGAACAATATTGCTTTGCTCTTCCGCGATACAGAACGTGTAGTTAATTAGTGTAGCCCGCTACAATTACTTGCGTATTTTTTGGATGCAATTAATTTTCCCACCCTCCCACCGCAAAAATAAATACGCAAATAACTATAACAAACCACCACCAATAACACTATACTCGACACGTGTTTCTCCTCTCTACGAGGCATCATCAGGAGTTGACGATGTTGTCGGTCTGGTATACTAGTACAGTTCGAGTTCATTACTATGTATACATTTCTCCATACTAATACCTAGCAAATGTGTTTACATAATTATGGAACGAGAACGGAAATCATGACTGTCAAGCAATACTTGTGACAAAAGTCACAAAATTAGTACCTAAAGGCCCGGCCACGACATTGGTCTAAGGCGACCAGCGGCGAGCGAACCCATGAGTTGGAGCGGGATGCCGATGTGGGTACGAGAGGGAGCACGTATGGTTTTCCGCTAAGCCGGTCGCCTTAGACCAATGTCGTGGCTGCGGCGTAATGGTACATTTGAAAAGTTCATACTTTTCGTCTATCTATGGTAAGATGTTTATAAATAAAATAACACTCATGGCCGCATAGTTAATCATTTCTGATGACAGTTATATTATGCTCTATGATCTTTTAAAACGTTTAATGACATCACACGCCATTGATGATTTTGGGGCAGAAGTTACCATACAAATGTGGCCCACAAGTAGAAATACGTAAGATAATAATACGTATTTTTTATGCCAATTGACAAATATCGGGTAAAAGTACATTATTTAGTGCGTCTCACGTTAGTTATTGAATATTACACAAATCGACTCGAAATCTTAAGACATCTTACACAAATCGACCTAGTCCTACGGTAAGCTCAATTAAGGCTTGTGATGTGGGTACCAAGCGATAATATATTGATAGATACCTATTGATGAAGGGTCCATGGAAAGAACATGTTTAGTTCTTCTAAAAATCAGGACAAATTGGCACCATAATCTATTATAAGTAAGGTTGATTTTCCTTCGGAAATTTGAATGGACTAGACATGTTATTTCCGTGGACCCTTCAGATACTTAAATACATAGACAGCCACGATCAAGGAACAAATATTTGTGAAAAATATAACAAATAATGCCCTAGCCGGAATCCAAACCCGGAATTTCCAGCTTCGTAGGCAGGGTCACTACCAATTAAGCTACGGAGGCTGACAAATGCAATGAATGACAAAGCGCCAAGTATTTATGCTGCCCTGGTACCTACTTCGATCACATTTTCTAGGGATCAAATTATTCCACTTAAAAAAAAATGTCTTATAAATAACTTTTTTTTTGTCCGCAATTGGAAACATTATGTGCATCACGGTCGGTAAGAGGCATACTGACTCGAGTTATTAGTTCTAACACTCTCGTTGGTGTTGTAACTACCCTACTTACTCCATAGGTGCACATTTTACTAATGTATCTCCATAAACCATTACAGTCCTAGGGCATAAATATCATCTGCGCGTATTGGGGCACTTACTGAGCAAGTGTGATGGAAAACTGTTTACGACATAACATATCGTGCCCGCTGTTTTAATGATGATTCATTAGAATGACGTCAATCCATTGCCCTAATTTAAAAGATAATTACACATAATGTTACCATTAAAGCCATATTCTCACTGTTTACTAAATGTGGTTGCAATAATCCCAGTTAGCTATAAACAAATCATTATTTGTGATGTTATTTGGGCAAAGGGATATTGTCGATGGCGCTTATGGCGTTATGTTCATAAGTTCGTATAAGGGTGGATTTTTATTTTGTTGTAGTTTAAAAAAAAAATCAATTTTGGATATTGTCATATTTTTTCTACTCAGGATCGTGAGCTCTTTCGATCCTCATTAGCAGAAAAAAGTGTCCCAAGAATTCCATACATTTTTTTGTCCAAATTTGGAAAATCTTAAAAAACGACAACAAAGTAAAATCCTCCCATAAGAAATACAACGCCGCGAGACGTAAGCGACATCGAAAATGTGGTCCCTTTGCTCAGATAACATCACATATCAGTAACCATGATTTGGCAAGTACGAGAAAGGTTTATGTTATCGTTTACTCCATAAGCAAAGTTCTATTTATCACACTTGCTGTCTAAGCGCGCCATTGCTTGCATGCGTAGCGGGAGTAATAGAAGAGTGAAATTCCCTAGGAAGTAATAGAAATGTCACTACGTCATTTCATAATATTGTCTTAAAACTTATTTTTTGTCTGCAAGTGTGATGAAAAACATTGTACGCGTCTCGGTCGGTAAGCGAGTAACTCGAGTCATTAAAAGCTCTCGTTAGTAATATCGTACTTATATACCGTACCTTTCTCGATGCACAATGTACGATTGCACGACTGTGCATTATCTATAGCGTATGTCTTAATATTAGAAAATAACATTATCAAGACACGTTCTACCCGTACGTTCAGATGCAGCCATCTTGAGAATGGATCTGCAAATACGCTCAGCGTAAGATTAGACGCCACTTCAAATGAGTATGTTATATTAACTCACGTCTGTCTGTCTGCACTTGCAACTTGGGTGGCAGCATTTATATTATCAGGATAAATAATGAAATAAAACTATGAAAACGGATAAACTCGCGTATATTAACTAATTTTAACTTCATTCCGACGTTTCGAACACTTTACAGGGTTCGTGGTCTGCGGATGACCAGAGTCTATCCGTTATCATAGTTTTATTTCATGTGTATTGTGTAATCCTCGCGGTAACCGAAGAAAATATTAGGATAAATAATGTTTGTGAGATGGAAACTATTAAATTGACACTAAAATAGAATAAAGCGATTATAAATTTAATATTAAATTTCATATCACATCACATCGTCAGCCTATCTCAGTCCACTGCTGGACGTAGGCCTCTCCTATTAATTATGCGTACTGACGCATTAGGAGGTAAATGCCCATAATCATTACGCTGGGCAAGCGGATTGGCGATAGCAGTAATGTGTCCACTATTATGACGCTGCTGCCCATCATCAATCTTTTATCAAATAATGGTCAAAGACACTTCAATCCCTTAGTCGACTCTTACGACACCCGCAGGAGGAGTTGGGGTGGTGACAATGTCTTCTTACTGCCGTCACCACACGGCTGAAAATCGAATTGTAAAATACAATACATATAATACAAGAGAAGACTCGGTTAAAACTAGTGTTATAAGTTATAAGACATATTATCATCCCACTGAACCTGTGTTACTCGTAGCATTAGTAATAATTCCTAATGCTACCCAGCAATGGAAACACATTTTACTATTTTCAACCGACTTCAAAAAAAGAAGATTTTCAATTCGACTGCATATTTTTCAGGTTTGTTACCTCAGAATTTTAGACTGGGTGAACCGATTGATGATTATTTTTTTTTATTTAAAAGCTGATTTTAATTTGGTCCAGTTTTGACAGAAGAAAACCATAATATTTAAGTCTAGAATTCCAACTTCAGAACAAACGGAGATGAAAAGTCCATACGAACTTCCTAGGTCATTTTGGGAAATGTGATAGATCTTGCTCAGTATCATTGACTCTATCCACCTACAAATTTGTATCAGTATCGAAGACGTAATCCAAATGTACAAACTTTAAAAATTACACAATTATGTGCAAGGACCTGAATTTTCATAGCGAAGATCTGTCAGAGAGATTGACCAAACTATTTTATCGACTTATTGATGGCTGTCTATTTAAGTACCTATATGTATCTATAATAATATAACTATACTAAAATTCAGGACCGTTTTGAAAGGCAATTTAGTGTGGCGTGCGGCTTCCATGTTTTATTTGTTCATAGGTTATCTCGCTAAGTTGAGAAAACGTTTGGAATAACAAAGCTCCGCCAGTGTGCTCAGCAATTTGCTACCTGTGAATATGTAGGAAACACATTTGTTGAATTTAATGCGCAGCTTCTTGTATTAAGATCTAGGTAATCACTAATAACATCACACAAACCGTGTATATACGTAAGTCATACAGAAAAACTTTTAGCATGGGACTAACGCTGAAACCGCGAATAAAAACACTTTCCATACAAAATATCGAGATTAAGTAACTAATATGTTCGGAAATAGTACATTACGACACAAGAGTGAAAAAAATCCTTTTTGCACGTGTCTCGTACGACGTTTTTTAGTACAGATGGCCCTTCGAAGTTTTGGACCTGACGTAAAATGACCCCCTTCTCGCACTAGAGCCTAAAAAGGCACCATCTGTACTAAAATAGTACATTACGACACAAGTGCAAAAAACATGAAATTCGAAACTAGTGGCGATTGGCGATGTTTTAAAACACGACCGACAGGGAGTGTTTTAAATCGACACGAGTTACGAATAAAAATAGTTGAAGAAAATTAAATATTTAGTATAGTTAAGTACCTATAGGCCATAATGAAATAATACATCAAATAGATGCAATAACATATTATAATTAACAAGGTATTAGGTAAGAAGCTACGCAGTATTAAGACTATTAAGATTATGTGGTGTAGGTACCTACGATAAATCTTTTAAATGCCTTCCCTCTCGCATCCAAATGTGGAACACCAGCAAAAGAGTTACTTTGACAACATATTCGATGACCACTTTAGTGGCTGCAGGCAGTAAGCATGACGACAAACGACCACTTTAGTGAATCTTGGCGTTTGAACTTTGAATGAGTGCCTTTAGTATTGGGTCATTACCTATAAATTTGGCGTTTTATTAAACGGTTTTTATTAACTTCACCGCGTATCAACTGTCGTCGATGCTTCAAATCTTGTGATCGATTTTTCGACCACTTCTACTGGACCGAAATCAATAAAATTTGAAACTCTTATCAAATCGCCATGACAATGCAAGATTATAATATTTGTATCCTTGTATCCTCAAAGCCTGATGCTGCAGACGTACTGCTTACCTTAACCAAGAGTGTTAGACACGTGAAAATGAAAGTATAGCATGCTTGGCATAGTCAAATACTAACAACCTGATCTTGACTTCCAACTCCTCACTCCTGATGCTTCAGTACTGCCCACAATAACCGCAAGGTTTATCTTTTATAGATATCTTGATTTTAAAGAAGTTTTTTACATATACTCGTATAGAAAAGAAACATGCGAATTTAATACTAACGTTCAACTCCTCAAATCTGCTACTCCAGTGTTACTGCCTGCCACAACCGCTAGGTTTAGCGAAATGTAGATTTTGAAGTACTGCTTTACATATTTGGTAGAAACATACGGATTTCATTATCATCATCATCATCATCATATCAGCCGTAGGACATTCACTGGCGGATATAGGCCTCCCCCAAAGATTGCCAGAAGGACCAGCCCTGTGCCACCTGAATCCAGCGACTTTCACCAGGTCATGAGGCCACCTTCTGGGGGGCCTATCCACGCTGCGCCTTCCGGTACGTGACCGGCACTCGAGAACCTTACCACCCCAACGGCCATCGGTACCTACAACGTCCTGCGGCCCTCCGGCTGATAGAGTGACAGTGTGAGTGGATCGCGGAGGGTGAGCTGTCGGGCCTGCGGCCCTCCGACTGATACACTGACAGCGTGAGTGGATCGCGTAGGGCGAGCCGTCGGGCCTGTGGCCCTCCAGCTGACAGAGTGACAGCGTGAGTGGATCGCGTAGCGTAGGGCGACACGTCGGGCCTGCGGCCCTCCAGCTGATAGAGTGACAGCGTGAGTGGATCGCGTAACGTAGGGCAAGCCGTCGGGCCTTCGGCCCTCCAGCTGATAGAGTGACAGCGTGAGTCGATCGCGTAGAGCGCGCCGTCGGGCCTGCGGCCCTCAGGCTGATAGATTCGCAGCGTGAGTGGCTGGCGTAGGGCGGGCCGTCCGGCCTGCAGCCCTCCAGCTGATAGAGTGACAGCGTGAGTGGATCGCGTAGCGTAGGGCGAGCCGTCGGGCCTTCGGCCCTCCAGCTGATAGAGTGACAGCGTGAGTGGATCGCGTAGAGCGAGCCGTCGGGCCTGCACCCCCCAGCTGATAGAGTGACAGCGTGAGTGGATCGCTTAGCATAAGGCGAGCCGTCGGGCCTGCGGCCCTCCAGCTGATAGAGTAACAGCGTGAGTGGATCGCGTAGAGCGAGCCGTCGGGCCTGCGGGCCTCTGGCTGATAGACTCGCAGCGTGAGTGGCTCGCGTAGGGCGGGCCGTCGGGCCTGCGACCCTCCAGCTGATTGAATGACAGCGTGAGTGGTTTGCGAAGGAGGGCCGCCGGGCCTGCGGCCCTCCTGCTGATAGAGTGACAGCGTGAGTGGTTCGCGTAGGGAGAGCCGTCGGCCCTGCGCCCCTTCAGCTGATAGACTGACAGCGTGAGTGGATGAAGTAGGGCGAGCTGTCGGGCCTGCGACCCTCCAGCTGATAGTGACAGCGTGAGTGGGTCACGTAGGGCGAGCCGTCGGGCCTGCGGCCCTCCGGTTGATAGACAGCGCAGGTGGTTTGCGTAGGACATACACTCGGACCTGCGGTCCTCCAATTGATAGACAGAGAGTGTGAGTCCCTCCGGTTCACGTAGTGCGTGCCATATAGTGCCGTCGAGCCTATGGCCCTCCGGTTGATAGACCGCATGGATTGACCCTTTGGGCCCTCGGTTCGCGTCGGACTTTCCGTCAGACCTGCGGTCCTCCGGTTGGTCGACTGACAGTATGAGTTTATATTTTATAGTCTCGAAATTCGACTTGTGTAATGTGTACAGTACAAAAAATTTAACTTGATTTTCTCAATAAACCAAATTGATTGATATATTCCTTATTGTCAGATCTTTGTTATCTAAGGTATTGTATGAATAACACGTCCATTTGAGACACTTCGGGTATTCAAGCTGATATTTTTTTAGCGTCGGGTTTCTAAAAATATCTATTCAGCAGGGATTCTCTTCTCGTTACACAAAAAATAATGTCCATTACGTTTACATATGTGTCGTGATTAAAGCGCGAGATTTAAACGATAGCATACATAATTGTATTGCATATTACAAACAACATATTTGGTCCGCAATAAGTAGGTATAGTATCGAAAATTAACTTAACAATTGCACTAAAAACTTGAAAATGAAATAAGTAAAAAAAGTTTTAAGTTAAACGGTTTTTATTGCACCGAAAACTAGAAAATAAAAATTTGTTGTAACTAACCGTAGATGCTACTTTGTGTAGATTACTCACGTGAAACTATTATCACTGTAGTAATCCCAAGTCGGATACTGAAAGCCACGTTTAGCCTTTGTGTCAGTGGATTAAGCGTTACCTAATCGGAAACTTTTACCAAACTAAAATAAAAACGTGGGGCGTTATTATAAAGAAACATACAACTTCAAAATATGTAATTGTAGCTTTAATTTTGCAATGAATCATCCATCTGTTCCAAAACTTCTACAGAGGTAAATAATTTTTATCAAGGTCAGAACAAAACTTGTTAAACTATTGCTGTTTTGATTTCTATGTGTGTTCTTAAATAATTATAGTGACTAAGTAAAACACAATTGCGTACGCCCCACGTTTTTATTTCAGTTTGGTAAAAGTTTCCGATTAGGTAACGCTTAATCCACTGACATAAAGGCTAAACGTGGCTTTCAGTATCCGACTTGGGAATACTACAGTGATAATAGTTTCACGTGAGTAATCTACACAACGTAGCATCTACGGTTAGTTACAACAAATTTTTATTTTCTAGTTTTCGGTGCAATAAAAACCGTTTAACTTAAAACTTTTTTACTTATTTTATAATTATACTTTAGTTGATCCCTTATAACATTATCTTAAGATAAACTTAGATATATTTTTTGTTTTCAACAGTGCACTGTGTAACAAAGGTTTTTTAACACTAATAATAATTATTTCCCCTAAAATAACCTTAAAAAAAAGCTATGAAAACAACTCTTACTATAAGCTGCTGGTTCATGTGTTTGAAAGAGGTAATTATAAAGTTATGATAGATATAGATAGTAACTTGTTTTATGAAAAAGAGATATACAAAGCACACCTTAGAAGTCTTTAATATTACCGGCAAAAATTGGTTTATTTTTATTTTGACATCCAAAAATTATACACAAAATTCATTGCATGGAAAATAGACTTTTCACAAAATTCTCGATACAAAACGCCAATTTCATAGGTAAATTACCTAAAACATGTGATTTTGTATGTAATATGCTTCAGCTGAAGAAAAAAGCTTTCATTCTTTAGTAACATATCGTCCTATTACAAATACCTACCTGTTATGTGCACATATTATATTATCCAACAATGAATTTAATTATCATGATAATTGAATTGATTTCACCAAAACCTGGTTTGTGCAGATAGCTGGTATTTGCAGTAATATGACAATATGGGCTACGACTACAAACTTAAAAATTGCATAACCCCCACTTTTCAGGTGGCGCTAGAACTAATTTTGTTTGATTCCTGGCTCTCTGCCAATCGGGTCCCTAAAATAAGTGTCGCCGAATGCACCGTATTTAGGACAGTTAGGGGACTTATTTTTAGAAGTTTGGATACAAACAAGTTGAAATGGATGAGCGTTGGTCGAGTTAATTGGTTTTATGGTGATGTTTATGACTTTTGAGGTATTTCTCGAGTTTAGATTTAGATGCAGTGTGCGAGTGGTTTACGGATTTAATCAATCGAAATAGGGTCATAAAACTCCTAGATTATCAAGTTACATTTTAAATGAATACATACATACGGCTAAATAAATATAAAAAATAATAATAAATATCTTGGGACATCTTACACAAATCGACCTAGTCCCATGGTAAGCTCAATTAAGCCTTGTGATGTGGGTACCAGGCAACGATATATGTATAGGTATATTTCAGGTAGATACATATAAATACTTTCGAATCGGGCCTCCTTACTATCCACTAGATTATGTGTCTATTTACAGAGATGAACTTTAGCTACAATTTCTCAGCAATTGCTTCTTATAGCCTAATTTATTCGCTCCTGAAATCCTCACTACGCTCCTAATTCAACAACAACGCACTGATTTATCGATTCCTTTGATCTATTCGTATTCAGCCTTCGTGTTGTTGCCAAAACATTACGCCTTAATTCTAAACAAGCAGAATTATGCCAGTCTTGTTTCGTAGGTTTGTGTGTATTCCGGGTTTAACGGTAACAAATTGAATTTAAACTTTTGTGAGACATAATAAACTATCATCAGCCTATGACAGTCCACTGCTGGACGTAGGCCTCTCCTATTAACTATGAGTATAGACGCACACTTGTCGACTCGCCGTGTGGTGACGGCAGTAATAATACATTTTGTCACCACCCCAACTGCTCCTGCGGGTGTCGTAAGAGTCGACTAAGGGATTGAAGTGTCACAGACCGTTATTTGATAAAATATTGACAATGCATCTATGCGCATAGTTAATAGGCGAGGCCTACGTCCAGCAGTGGACTATCATAGGCTGATGATGTGATGTGATGTGATAGACGCATTAGGAGGTAAATGCCCATAATCGCCACGCTGGGCAAGCGGATAGGTGATCGCAGTAATGTATCCATTATGATGACGCTGCTGCCCATCATCAATCTTTGATCAAATAATGGTTAGTGGCACTTCAATCCCTTAGTCGACTCTTACGACACCCGCAGGTGGAGTTACTGTAGTGACAAATGTATACTTACTGCCGTCACCACACGCCCGAACATTAAACGGTTAAACTCGTGCGTATAGGTGTAGTGTATCACGTAAAGGTGCATGCAGACCAAAGGATCATTCGCTGTTCTATCCCCTACTCTACGAAATCAACGAATCACGTTTCGTGTAACGATCGAATTTCGTAGAGTAGGGGGTTAGAACAGCGAATGCTCTTTTGATCTGCATGCAGCTTAATGTACACGCCGCGCTCGCAAGTCGCAAGGCGTCAACGCGGGCTCAGTGCTTGATAATGGAAACCTAGGTTCCCCAAAACATGTCGCACGTAGTGAATAAATACACGTGAGTTTAATCACTTAAATATATTTATGGTTACAAACAAGTGTACGGGCTGATTGTAAGTAATCGAATGATCACTTCGGACGTTTCAAGTCAATTTGCAAAATTCAGGGTTAGGCCCACATAATCAGATTTGGATAGAAGAAACAAGTTCATTCATTTGTATGGCGGCCGAGCGTGTCAGATTTTGTACAGAAGTTGTTACTTGCCTATGATTTTAAATAAAAAAAAAAAAAAAAAAACAAATTTTAACTGTTTATTTTTAAGAAAGTAGGTAAGTAACGTTACAATGTTTTTGCTTAGTACAATCTTTAAATTCTAAGATTATTTAAAGATTGTAATAAGCAAAAAACATTGTAAATGTCTCAGGCCCTTGAGTATTCATATTTTTTTGTGTTGTTGCAATTAATATTACTTAAGGAGGCATTATTAATGTTTTTGTTCACTTCAACTTACAAAATTTGACGCCCGAAAGCTGCAAGCTGCGATTAAAGACGGACAACTCAGTAGATTTTACCGTGTTCATTTGACACGCTAAGTATACGTTTGCTTGATCTATGGTATATAATATATGACATCTGTGGTTAAGCCACTAACATAAAGTTTAACGAATAGTATTGTCAGAAATGTACGGACTTAACCAATTAACCCCAAGTTAAGTATGTAGTTGGACAACAATAAATAATTAAAGAGGGGCTAAAAATATAAAATTATTTTTATTTATAACCTAGTCTCTAAAGCTTTACTGTAAGTTTTGCTCACAAATTATAACGCTCTAAGCTTTTACCTAAGATAATACCAAGCGTTTAGAGCGAATGTATGCCTATCAGCCTATCTCAGTCCACTGCTGGACGTAGGACTCTCTTATTAATTATAAGTGTCAGCCTCCGTAGCCTAGTTGGTAGTGACCCTGCCTACGAAGCTAGAGGTTCCGGGTTCGAATCCCGGCGGGGGCAGTATTTGTGTATTTATTTATCACAAATATTTGTTCCTTGGGCATGGCTGTCTATGTATTTAAGTATGTATCTATCTATTATATATATCGTCGCCTGGTACCCACATCACAAGCCTTAATTGAGCTTACCGTGGGACTAATAGGTCGATTTGTGTAAAGATGTCCAAAAATATTTATTTATTTATTTAATATTTAAGTACGAGTACCGATGTACTAGGAGGTAAATGCCCCTAATCGCCAAGCTTGGCAAATGGATTAGTGAACGCAGTAATATGTCCACTGTGATGACGCTGCTGCCCGTCATCAACCTTTTAGCAAAGAACGGTCAGTGACACTTCTATCTGTCGACACCCGCGGGATGAGTCCCCACTCATGGTGACAATTGTATTCTTACTGCCGACACACTGCCAAGTCATATTAAAATGTGATAAAAGAGATGAAAGTGTCAGTTCTAGTTAACCGTGTAGGGCACTGGTCTCATCGCGAGCTACTAAGCTGCAGCTATGAACTATCGATCTATAAACAGGAACAAAATATACGTACTCCCGTGTAAATAAAAGAGACATGGCGATTCTCGCTATCATCGCTGGGCGAATATCGCCGTGTCTTTTTTTACACGGGAGTGCATATCTTTTATTCGTGTTTATGGCCGATAGTTCATAGCTTATTAGCTCGCGGTGAGACCAGTGCCTAAACGCATGACCCTAAAACAAAAACCTTCACATTCAATTATTTTTAAAAATAAACCACATTCACAATCCACTGTTCTTAAAATACATTTTTATCCTGGTAAGGAAGCGTTTAGGTAAGTAGCGGTTGGCCGTTCGCCAGCGACGAATATAGACGGCGACATGTGCTGAGCCGGGTTTAGGTATGTTACTGTCAAGTTGTCAAGGGGTGTTCCTAGGTCTTGGATGAACTTAGTCTGTTGGTTAAAACAGGTGCTAATGTTTCTTTTAGTGTATTTTCAAATGGCTTATTTCTCAACGAACCTCTGAAGTTATTCATAGCTATAAATAATAAATATGTCGATCTTGGGACATCTTACACAAATCGACCTAGTCCCACGGTAAACTCAATTAAGACTTGTAATGTGGGTACCAGGCGACGATATATTATATAATAGATAGATACATTTAGATACTTAAATACATAGACAGCCATGACCAAGGAACAAACATTTGTGATAAATAAATACACAAAGAATGCCCTCGCCGGGATTCGAACCCGGAACCTCCAGCTTCGTAGGCAGGGTCACTACCAACTAGGCTATGGATAGCTAAATTATATAAAAGTTTCACGATCATCACTAATATTTTAGCGATAAACGGGTCGTCTGCGACTTAATTGCGTAAATTTACGTTTAATTTTATTCTGACGTTTCAGACATGACGTTACAAACGTAAGTTTACGCGATAAGGACCTATTCATTTAAATCGGTTCAAAATATTACCATTACCATCCCGGCCAAATAAACTGACATAGATTTATGATGTGTGAAATAAAACTCATAGAAGTACAACTCCTTGATTTGAACCCGGTACGTCCGGATCGAATATCACACGCCATTGGTAGATTATATAAGCAGTAAATCGTTTCAAAACCATGAGCCCACAACAGAGCGGAGTAAGTATTTATAGTCAGTTTGTCCTGACATCTGTCACTTCAAACTCTTTCTAATAGTGACTTTTAGAGTAGGAAATGTAACTGGCAGGTGACAGCATGAACTTCTTATATGCTGAGGACTACCAAGTTTGGTGGATGTGGTATTGGTGACAGGTGGTGGACAGGATATATAACGAATTAAAAAAAAACATTAGAGGATTTAAACTTGTAAACATCTATCGTAAACTTTATTTTCTGTAGAAATTTTATATCGTACTGGAAAACTACTCAACTGCGGTCCAAGAAATAACCCAATTTTCGATTGTGGGAAATCATTATATTTACTCAATGAATTATGAATCATTATATTTACCTAATGGCACAATTTTATGGCAAAATCTCCTATCTATTCATAAAAAGCTTCTTAAACTATAGTGTTATTGGTAAATAGCCACTCACTTGCTTCATGTAGCTTTTGTTTTACATAGTCTATCGCAAAAATCAAAGCATGTGAGTGGATAGGTACTCCTTTTCATTAAATGGTATTTGATGTAGATTTGCTAAATGAAAAAGCATTACAAAACAAGTACTAATACCGTCAGGAAAATAATTAAAAGTTGACGCAAATAAATCCCGTTTAAATGTGTTAAAAATATGAAATACTAATAAATAATAAAATAAAATAAAGTGAAATGAATAAACGAAAATATAAGGTTTGAAGTCCTTAGCAACTGAACGTTTCTTCTTTTTTTCAGTACGTTATATAAATATATATTGGTATTTCTATTTTCCTAGTTACCTGCCAACTACATACGTCACAGCGCAGTCCGTCCACCCTGAGAAAATAGATCGCCAGTTGACAAATTGGCGCAAATTAGCAATGGCCGGGTGTGAACCTGGACCAAGTCCCACGTGTATACAGAAATACGCTTACGTATGCTATTTCAGATATTTACTTATTAATGAGTAAATAAATACCATGCTATAAATAAACAAATTGATCTAGTTCCATGATAAACTCAATTAAGGATTGAATGAAAAACTTATGTACGAAATATCGCTTGATGAAGTGCTTTACGGTGAAGGAGAACATCGTGAGGAAACCTTCAATACACTTGCGTTCAAAGGTGTATGTGGAGTCCCCTACGAGTACTGGGCCAGCGTTGTGACCACGCAAAATAGGCACGTTTGATATCGAGTTGCGGAAAAAATGGCCAGAATACAACAACAACAACATACGGCTTGAGTTGTGTGTTCGTAACGATGACATAACAACAAAACATACTTAAAGATTTACTGAACATAATAAAACATATTACAATTAAACAAATGCACGTAAACAACTGCAGTATTTCTAAAGGTGCATGCAGACCAAACGAGCATTAACCCCTACTCTACGAAATTCAATCGCTACACTAAACGTGATTCGTTGATTTCGTAGAGAGAGGGATAGAATAGCGAATATGCTCGTTTGGTCTGAATGCACTTTAATGACAAGCAGAAACTAAATTCAACCGAATTTTATATGTCAGTACTCAATACTCAATAATTTATTGCTTCCACACAGTTTACAAGGTATTATGTGAGCATAATGTTTTAGAGCTATTTAATTACTAAAACTTAGTGTGGACCCTGTTGGGCGCAGCAAGCTTGTAAAAGAGAAGACGACAATGTCATGGTAGCCACCCAACACTAGGCCCAATGCGATTCAGTTTAGGTTCTTCTTGTAAGTTTTTGACAGTTATTCTATGGAACTGACACAACACGATTCAGATTAGGTCCTAAACTGAATCATGGTAGGCCCTCCTTAGTTGTCTGATGATGATGTGTGAAATGATGTTGATCATCATAATAAAAACAGGGTCCGCCCGAATAGCTACCACCGTCTTACCCAGTAACCTGCCGCTGAATAGTTAGTACTGTGTTCCGGTTTGGGGGTAAGATAGCCGGTGTAATTACTTGCATTTTTTTTTATCTAAAATAGGCTTACTCATGGCCACAGACTAGCCAAGGGCAGAGACGTGGCCTACGATGGAGTGAGTTTGCCCAGAAGGTGCCTATTCACCCTTAACTTGAAGATTGACGGGTTATATGATCACGGAAATATAAACGCCGGCAGGGAATTCCACCCCTTGGCAGCACGCATAAGGAAAGAAGACGCAAAGCGCTTCATACGAACAAATGGAATATTTACCAGGTAAGGGTGGAACCCGGCCGTGCGTCTAGAATTTCGATGGTAAAATGGGGATGGCGGAATAAGCTCATGAAGCTCTTGAGCACACTCCCCGAAGTGCAATCTGTAGAACACCGACAGGCTAGCAACTTTCCGCCGATGGGCTAAAGAGTGTAGCATAGAGGCAATCCATCTAAGTCCTCAGGATAGACAGCGCATAGGCGATTTTTTGGTCTCCATGTCCATGGGCCTCAGTTCCATCTGTCGGCTGAGAGCTCAGTTGTCTACTTTCGTCACAAAAAAAATCCGCCAACATTCCTCAATTATCCAATATCTCCAATCATCTCGTCACAAGTAAACACACATTGAACTTTCGGCGGTTATTTTAGTACCCGTAGATATAGAAAGTGTCGCATGCGACCCGATTCTATTGGACGGGGGCCAAATTGAACAGATCTGCATTCATATGTGATGTCAATAACAGAAAAAAGCAGTGGGTGAATAAACAATTGGGCTTGTTGAAAATGTTATTTTGCGGCAGTGTTATGTATTCTTATTGCCGTGTAGTGACGGCAAATAAGAATACATTAGTCCCCACCCCAACTCCTCCTGCGGGTGTCGTAAGACTAGAAGGGATTGAAGTGTCACTGACCATTATTTGATAGAAGATTGATGGGCAGCAGCGTCGTCATAGTGGACACTAACTGCGATCGCCAATCCAATTGCCCAGCGTCGAAATTATGGACATTTACTTCCTAATGCGTACACGCGTAGGTAATAGGAGAGGCCTGCGTCCAGCATTGGACTGAGACAGACTGATGACGATGAAGCTTGGTGCAGCGGCTACTTTATAAATACTCTTAAGTATCAAAATGTGGGACTCTTTTAGACATGGTCGCCGGTCGTGACACACCTCTGCCAATGAGAAATACTTACCCTTTTGGACGAGAGGCCTCAGTTCGTCATGATCGTTTTTAAAATGTCCTAATAATATTTATGATAAATATTTTTATATCACTGTGGACTGGGTAAAACAAACACAGAGTAGGGGAGATCGAGTAGAGTTGTGACAATTTTTAGTTAATGCGTCATATCTCGCTCAGGAAACATTCCGTAGTTATGTTCTATGTATATTTTTGTAGGACCATTTCTTATCTTTCCAAAACAATTAACAAAATAAATACAAGTAAAACGGTTCCCGAGAAAATCGTTAAAAAGGACGATTATTCCTTCTGTCACAACTCTCCTACCATCGAGGTGAGTTGTGACAAGTACAAAGGTAAGTTGTGACAGTTTTGTATTTAGACTATTTGGGTACTGAACAATATGATTACACATTTATAAATAAATAAAACACCTTTTTAATGCAATAGTGGTCTTATCAACCTTTTAGTACATCACTTACCTACTAACATAAACAACTTCATCCTGTCAACAAAAACAACCAATAAAACTTAAATACTTTGTGTGTTTTTCTTTAAATAAAACTCTTACTGATCTATTAGGCAATTATGGCAAACATATGCAGCTCATCTCGTGTGCAGTCTACGCGAGACCGGCCTTTGCAATCCAAGCATTGCATCCACTTCTCATTCGATCGGCTGTTTGCATACGCTTCAAGGCAAACTAAGCAAACACAATTAGAGGTATTTTCTGCCCCCTCTTTGTCCAAACATGTCCTCTTTTTCTTACCCGTTCTCTTTTTCTTACCTCTTGGTTTTTTTATTGTCCTCTTAGTTTAGGTATTGTTTTTTATAGTCCTAGGAGAGTTGTGACAGCCTGTCACAACTCTCCTAGGACCTAAAAAATACGACTGGGCCGGAATAATAATTCGTAATTTTAAAGCACGATGCAAACACGAAAAATCAATGCCATGCCTAGAAACTTGAATAACCATGCTACTTAAGAAAAAATAGTACAGTACGGCATATGTTATAAAATAAGATATAAATTGAACCAAATTTTTGAAGAAAATCTTACTTTCAGTGTTTTTTTGCACACCAATGTCGTAATTACGCAACCGCTCCTCACGTACCGTCGGTGTGTACTGAGGCAAGTAGGGCTTCCCTGAAGTATCAAATGTTCCTTTTTACCAACTCTCTAACTATTGAAAGTAGAGAGAAATCGGCACTGTCACAACTCACCTCTGTCACAACTCTACTCGATCTCCCCTATAGTCAACACAAAAATCATTGAATAGAGAGATCTTTGCCTCTCTATCCCATAAACCTGTATTTCAAAAATATTCTGAAAGTTGACGGACTAACAATGAAGTGAATTGGGTTTGCAAAATTCACCAACAGTCAAAGTTGATTGAACGAAAAATACGATCTATGTGAATGGAGGACTTTAAAAATGAACAGCTTTAAAGATATCATTTAAAATTTGTAAGTTAACAAAAATCGTACACAATTTCTTATTTACCGCCCCTAATACAGAATAATACTACTTAAAAACAAATATCAAATATGTCACCTAACTTTAAAAAGTTAATCCAAAAATCTCAGTTTTAAATTTCAAGTTTATTTTGCTCTGCACGTCTTCAGTATTCAATTATTTTTAGTCATCATGGTGATTTGGTGACCCTAGCATTAAATTGAAAAGTGACGAACACTTTAATATTGACAAATAAATAAATAAATGAATATTTATTTATTTATTTATTTATCCTTTAAAATTTGTAAGTTAACAAAAATCGTTCACAATTTCTTATTTACCGCCCTTAATACAGAATAATACTACTTAAAAACAAATATCAAATATGTCACCTAACTTTAAAAAGTTAATCCAAAAATCTCAGTTTTAAATTTCAAGTTTATTTTGCTCTGCACGTCTTCAGTATTCAATTATTTTTAGTCATCATGGTGATTTGGTGACCCTAGCATTAAATTGAAAAGTGACGAACACTTTAATATTGACAAATAGCTCGACGTCACCCGACCCGCATGGCCACACCGGAAGTTGTATTATCTTATCTCATTATTTGTGGGTAACACCGGAAATTATGACGTGACCATTTGAATCAAGACAAATTGCGGACTCAGAATTCGGGAGCATTAGTTAGATTTCAAATTGAGTCATACAGCGACAGCTTTGTTCAACTACTAAGATGACCAATATTTGTTTTATTATTCAACCATAATTTGGGCAAACCGCACCTCCGTGTTTAACCAATACACCGCTAGATGGCGCTATCCCGACCGAAAACTAGCTAACGATGTCCCAAGGTAATTGTGTAAGGCTACTAACTTTTTGTATTTTTTGAGGATGTGTATGGATGGGAAGGGTGTTAATGGATTAATTATACGTCTGTTGATTATTCAACATGTTATTTGTTCGTTACTATTATTTTAGAGACCCTGATTTTATACAATAATAATACTGCAATAAAAAGATGTAATAATATATGCGAAAATACATAGTAGTAGGCTGTCGTAGCTGTCTAAGTTTGAGTATAAAAGGGTAAAACCTACAAACAAAACCTACCTAGAAATGATTCTTAATTACTCGTACCTACTGAAGTATTTAGTCGAGATGATATAATAATATTTGATAAGAAGCTATTTATATTATTAGGAGATTAGATTAGAATTATATTATTAGAAGTACCTAAATAAACCTACCTAAAGGAAAATATCGGAGATTGTGCTTAGATTAAGATAACATTTATATAATTTACTCTTTAGTCTGAAAAACTTACAAAACTTCTTCCAATGTAACTTACTACTGTAATAAACCAGCCAAGTGAGAGTCACATTCGCGCGTTGAGAGTTCCGTACCACTGTACAACGATTTATGACGCATTAAAACTAACTACTAGCTCACGTTCAAAAAATCGGTGAAAGTTTTCACGATGATGTAAGGTCACCATCAGATATACCGTAGCGCCCGAAGCGGTCAAAAATATCTAAACACGCCTCTATTGTCACGGCAATTAAGTCGTGTTCAGATGTTTTTAAACGCTTCGGGTGCTAGCATAGAGCTGATGACGACTGTACATCGAACATATTTTTTAGTTTTATCATTCCCTGATTTTAGAAGTTACAGTGTACTCAGTACAGTCCTCGAGCGCGAGACTTTGACTTAACAAGGTAATTAATAAATTAGACTTCTTACCAGCATCAGTTATCTCCAAGCTTCTCTGCACATCACCCAACAGAATCGCCACCATCACCATAACACACAGATTCCAATCACGAGCCATTTCCATTGCACAATCAAATCCGTACCATTTTCAAAACCACTGAACACCGCACACATCGATTCTTTAAACCAAATTCCTATGAAACAAAATCTTGTTTATTACACACATAAAAAAACCTTCCATTTTCGGAATTTCGAAACACACAGAAAAATAAGACCTGTTTCCATTTTTCTTTCCACAGATATTTTCCAATTTATTCTTGTTCCACAAATATGGATCTATTTTTGTCCTCGTTTTTGGAATAGTTCCAGAGATTTCTTTCGCTGCCATTCCTCGTGGACAGCCGGATTCGTATCTGGAACAAAAAATGATATTCTTAATGATGTAAACACTCCGGTTTACACGTCATAATTTTAGAAGTGCTTATGACTTACGTAAAATGAGTGGGAGAGAAAATAGTGGGTTCTGACATTCAAATAAAATTGTATTTTCCAGTGGTTTGTTATCATCTAAACACTGTCATTACCGATCTTGATAACCCTACACTTTTTTTATGTGACGAAGGCAGACAACTGAGCTCTTAGCCCACCTGATGGAAAGCAGGAACTGAGGCCCATGGAAATAGTGATAAAAAAATCGATTATGCGCTGCCTACCCTGAGGACTTAGATGGATTGCCTCTATCTATGCCAGTAATTACACCGGCTATCTTACCCCCAAACCGAAACACAGCAGTGCAAATACTGCTATTTAGCGGTAGGTTAACGGTTAAAACGGTGGTAGCTATCCGGACGTACCCTGCATAAAGTCCTACCACCAGCAAAAGTTATAACTTGTCATAATTTGGCAACCCTGGCCAAGTAAACATTGCATACAAGAGCTCCGTAATCTTTTTTATCTAAAATACACTGAAGAATTGGTGAAAGAAGTATAGTTAGTGTGGACCAAGTGCATTACAGTACCTTGCCCTGGAAAACAGAGTTAAATACTCCATCTGGCACGCACTGGACACCAAACACAAGGGTGAGAAGATTTATGAACCGTTAAATCACTGTTTTTAAACCGAAAAACTTAAATAATAGCTATTATTAACCAAAAACTTAACGGGACCACTAACAGCTGATTGGCGCGGACACTGACACTGACAGCCGGCATTGATGACATTAGAGTCGAGTGTTGCCATATTAAATTATTACTACGCTGCGTTCAGGTTATTAAGCGCGTTTATGAAGATAGGTGCAACTTGAGTTTGTAGAGCCAGCCATTAAAACCTAAAAGCCGCAATATGATCTGTTCTGAATGCAAAAGGAAAATTGAACGAGGAGAGCTCCTGAGTTGCTCGCACTGCCAAACATCCTTCCACTATTCATGTTTTAATTTTACCTCAGCATTTGTCAGAGAGCAAAGCCCCGCACTTAAAAACTGGAAGTGCCCTCCGTGTGCAGCAAAAACCCGCCGGATCCGCGACGACGAAGCACCTGCATCTCCTACATGGCTGAGACTGACGCAGAAAAACGACGCGAATATGTCGTTGGATGAGAGCAATGCGAGTGTGTCCTATTTAGGTGAATCCAACTATCTTCCAGAGAACTCAATGATGCAAGCATCCAGCATCAGCACATTTAACCCAATGCAAATAAGGAACAGTATGGAATCTGGCTCAGATAACCAACCACAAGATGTGGTAGGGACCGGAATGCAAATCCTAGCTGAACTTAAATCTTTGCGTTCCGAGATTAACTCGAGATTTGAACAGCAAGATAAAAAATTCACAAGCGCTTTTGAACAGATCAAAACTAACATAGTTGAGTTACACCAGAAGTACGACGACATAAAATCAGATATACTTATCATTCGAGAAGAGGCTGACATCGCAAAAATGCAAACCCAAAGCATCCTGCAGACAACAACAACTCACACACAGAATATTGAAAACACCCGTGGGCTAATTGCGAACTTGGAACATGACATGAATGCCCTAAGAGAACAGGTCTGTCGGCTCGAAACCAGGGTAGACCAAAACACGTCCTACTCTAACATTGTCAAAAATCAAGGCAGTCTGCTGAGTGACCACACCAACACTATTCCGATTACCCTCGATCCCACTTTAGTATCGACAGGGCAGGAATCCCGCGATCATGTTGACCTTAATGGTACTAAAAATACCAATAAGCAATCACTGGGAGGAAATACCTACGAAGTAACAAAAAGTAGCAACAGCTCTCACCGCCGTTCGACCATCCGAGCTACCGGGGTTGAGGACTCTGACTTGAAGGTATTAGAACCTCAGAAGCATATACATGCCTGGAATTTCCACCCCGATACAACCGAGCAAAACATTCTACAATACCTCAACAAAAAGCGACCTTCAAAATCTTTCATCGTGAAAAAACCAGATCCATCGCACTCTCGCCACAACTGCTTTATAGTGTCGATGGCACAAGTGGACTTCGACTTCTTTATGTCTGCAGACAACTGGCCTAAAGATACTATAATTCAAGAATGGTATGCCTATAAGCCAAGACACGCCAATCGTAACGGACGGAGAACGTTTTTTCGCTCCGAAGTCGGCAAGGCCTCGTAAGGTCAATCTGTTCTATCAGAACGTGAGAGGCCTTAAAGGGAAACTATCTGACGTGAAGAATGCTCTCATAACATTTCACAGTGATATAATTGCTCTAACCGAAACGCGACTAGATGACACAGTTCATGACTCCGAATTGTTCCCGCCCGAATTCGCAGTGCTACGAACCGATCGTGTTGGACGCGGCGGCGGCGGCGTGCTTCTGGCTGCGCGCTCCCCATACAAGATCCAGCAACTGGATTGTGGCGCCGAACCGGGAGATGAATTTATTTGTGCTCAAGTCACTAGAAATCACGTACGTTTTGTCCTATGTGTTGTGTATCTTGCACCAAACATCCATAAAGATCGGTATTACTCTGTATTTAATTTAATGGAGCGTATTACATACGAGAATTCTTGTCCAATTGTAATCCTGGGTGACTTTAATTTATATTCTACAACGTCCACCGTATGTAAAGATTTTGATTTACTGTTATCTCACTGTAATCTAACCCAACAAAACAAAGTTACCAATAGCCTTGACCGCTTATTGGACCTAGTACTAGTGAATCAAGCCGCATCTGAGGTAACTGTTAATGAAGCTGTCGCTGGCCTTGTATCCTCTGAGAGACACCACTTACCACTCGACGTAATAATATCGTGTAGTACGCCTTTCACCAGTGTATCGACCAGCTCAAGCCCAGAAAATATAGATACTTCAAGCATCCAACGAAACTACAGAAAGGCAAACTTTCCATTGCTTTACGAAAAGGTGTCATACGCTGATTGGTCTCCACTACTCACTTGCAATAATATTGACGATTGCGTCGCTTGTTTCTATACCATATTAGATACCATAATCTTAGAATGTGTCCCACCAAAAAAAGCCCCAAAAAACAAGAGAACTTACCCTGATTGGTTTACCCGCGAACTAATACAACTTAATAAAATAAAAAACGAGCACCATAAGTTATTTAAACAAACAGGAGACCAGTTACATTACGCGTTCTTTACGTACTATAGGAGATTGGTGGTCGCGAAGTCCAAAGAATGTCAAAAGTCTTTACTTGAGACGCTCCATAAAAATATAGTCCGGGATCCGTCATCGTTCTGGGCATTTATAAAACGAAACAGGAAATCCAACGACCCAGCGACCTTCGGCAACCTTTCACCTCAGGCAGTAGCCGAGTCGTTTGCTAACTTCTTCAAAAATTCCTATCTATCAATTCCGCCAACCCTGGATGTATCGGCTGCATGCGCGTCAGCTACAGCACTCGGTACTAAAGAAACCCTTCGCCATATCACTGTCGACCGCATCAGTGAAGATGACGTACGCAAAGCTATAAAGCGCTTACCACCAAAACACACCCAGGGTCCTGACGGTATTCCACAATATATCATCAAGGACTGTCGTGAAGTGTTTGTCTGGCCTCTTCATATAATTCTGAATCTGTCATTAACCTCAGAGGCGTTCCCATCTATGTGGAAACTATCAAAGGTACTGCCAATACACAAATCTGGATCGAAAACGGATATCCAAAACTACAGGCCGGTCGCAGTGCTATCGATTTTCGGGAAAATATTTGAAAGTGTGCTTTACGGGTCCATATTGGCACTTATACAATTTTTTCTTCGAATATTTTTACTAATACCGTTTTTTACTCATAATCGTCATTACTCCGAAAAAATTTTCTCATACTTTTTTTCTTACTAAAAATTATACTTCTACCTACAATGTTCATAACGATTTTTATTTCGAAATTTTATCCTCCTAAAGTCGTCAAGTAGATTAATCTATACTCATAAAGTTATTTGAAATAAATTGTTTATTTATAAACATTTTCCCATTGGGTTCACTCTGTTGTGGTATAATTCTTTTCTGAATAACATAAACTATGTAGTCATAATGGGCTTTGTGCAGAAACTGTTGTGACATACTCAACTTTAGCATATTTCTTTGTGGCAGATTTCGAGTTGTTCGAATATTATTCGAGCATAATTTCGATGCTCCTATTTATGATGAGACATAATATGGATGTGCATAAAAAGTATCGGCATAGTTTGTTTTAGTATGACAGAGAAGGAATAATTACAACCTCTCAATATAATCGAGGTAGTAGTAATATTCTATACGTTACTTACTGTGTTACTGAGCTGAGTACTTTCTAGGTTGCTAAAAAAAAATAACCTCGAAGACTAAGGCGGGAGCAAAGCTCCCGCCTTAGTCTTCTAACCTAACCTATCCGAGTCGGATCTGCCCCGGAAGGTTTTGTTCGCTCGCTTCGCTCGCTCACTGCAGAAATTTTCACCCTCACAGCAAATTCTGCCTGACGAAAAAGGCAAGTTTCGAACATGTGACTACATGCCCAAAAAAAAATGCAAATCTAATTTCTCTCTTATAACACTCGTCGTAATTAATGATATGCCAAGATAGTTTCGGACAAAATAATATTCGAAATATTGTTATTTAAGCCAAGTGATGTTTCTGTCTCATTAAGTTGATGCCAAAATAGATTATACCAAGTCTGTTATGTCCTAAGCGTTTCGGACAAAAAAGTTTAGAGGGAACCCGTTTAGTACAGTACCTACTCTGCCACAACCTGATTTGTGCAGGTAGCTAGTTTACAGTAATAGTACGATTTATATTTAATTAAACAAAAATAATTCATACATAAAACCAGTACAGATGATAAAAATAACATTAGAATATATAGCATAAAATAAGTATAGTGAAAAATTATATAAACATAAAAGTTAGTACTAAAAATATGTATGAAAAACAATATTATGAACATAAATAATTCTATGTGATGATGATTATGAACAAAGATTATTCTAAATACCGATCATTATGAAGTTAAACTGTATAAGAAAAATTTTCGGAGTTCCAATAATCTAAGTTGCAATTTTATAAATACTTTGGCGCACCCGTGCTTTACACTCACCTTGTTCAACAGCTCAGAGGCTGGTTCTGTGACGAGCAACACGGCTTCCTAAGCAAACGATCGACGTCTTCCAATCTTATAAGTTCAGCTACTATAATTGCCAATAATCTTGATGACGGGAAGCAAGTGGATGTTGCCTATTTTGATTATCGCAAGGCATTTGATAGGGTAAACAGCGATATACTTTTGGAAAAGCTGGCCCAAGCGGGATTCTCTCCACCCTTGTTGACATTTGTCACAAGCTATTTGTCAGAAAGGCGTCAGTATGTCGAATACGCACATCATCGCTCAAATCCATACCCAGTCTTGTCAGGTGTCGGACAGGGTAGTAACCTAGGCCCACTTCTCTTCTTGATATTAGTTAACGACTTACCAGCGAGTATTAGGCACTGTACGTGCTTGATGTTCGCTGATGACTTAAAATTAGTTAAGCCAATTAGCGTTTATAGTGATTGCTCAATGCTACAAGAGGACATCGACAATGTGAGTGACTGGAGTATCCGAAACCAGCTGTCTCTAAACGGTGAAAAATGCTCCATCATGACATATACCCGCGCACGAGTTCCACTCAAGTTCACTTACACACTCGGAAGCAATCTCCTTCAAAATGTGTCAAAAATTCGGGACCTCGGCACAACCTTTGATCCATCTCTAACATTTAACGACCACATTATAAGTACTTGTAATGCTGCGAGGAAGTGTCTTGGTTTCGTTATTCGGCAATCAAAGTCATTCAGCTCACACCAAGTAATTAAATTACTTTATAACGCATACGTTAGAAGCCGGTTGGAGACCAATTCGATCGTCTGGAGCCCCCACGAAAAACTGTACACTCTTATGTTAGAGAAAATACAGAAATCTTTCATCCGCTTCCTATACCAAAAACTCTATGGTTACTACCCTCTCCTCTATCCTAGTCTTTTCGTATTGGGAATGGTAAACTACACGAGTCTAGAGACGAGAAGGAATATGGCACTAGTAAGGTATTTCTTTCTTCTAGTACGCGGTCAAATAAACAACCCGCAGTTACTATCGTCGATCTTGTTTCGAGTGCCTCCCGTCACTAACATTCAACTGCGTCCTCGTCGCCGTGGGTTGTTTACAACCCCAGCAGCGAGAACTCGTGCATTATCCCAGTCGCCATTACACCGTGCTCTGTGTCTCTTAAATGATATACTGGACAGTGACAGCCAGCTTGATATTTTTTATAGCTCTGAAACTTGTTTCTTGGAATCCAGCAACCAATACCTAGAGACTATTACAACACCGAGCTCTATCCAAATGTAATTTGTAATTTTTTAATGTAATTTTTAATGTAATTTTTTTTAAGTAATTTCTAATCTAATTTGTAAAATTTTAATATTATTGAAGTTTCTGTATTATAGTAATAATTATGTCTTATCCGATTATGTGATTGTATGCTATATATTTTGTATGTCTTTGTGTGTCTTTGTCTCCTGTATGGTTAACATGTATAGCTAGACTGTTAATGTTTTAACTAAGGAATAAATGAATATGAATGAATATGAATAACTGTTATAAGGCTAGGCGCCTATACCTTATAAGTGTACTCGCGCCTATACGTATACCTCTCTCTAAGTGGCAAGCAATACGTGCTAGCCTCCTATTCAAATCTTTTCTGGCATTCTGGTATGACATGACAGTTATACCTACCCAGTTTATTGCTTGGTTTAAATTAACACACTATATAGAAAATCATTGAAATAGGACTGTATTATTAAAAAATACGTATGAAAAAAATCTCGTAGGTACTTTAAGATCTTACCCACTTTTGAATAATATATAAGTATTCAAAAAGCACACATTTCATTGGGAAACCATTAGCGTAAAATTACTTAGGCAGTTTGCTTAGCATATGATTGGTATGTCAGTATGTCAATAAAAGAGGGATGGATAGGCTATTTCGCGGTGACATATTGTCGCGCTAATCCTGTGCTAAGCCTACAGATTAGGCTCTATGTCACAGATGCTAGTGTCAAATTACTATGGATTTTTGACATTACTACCCAAGAGTAAGTTTTTTCCGAATAATAGTTCGGTGAAGTGAAACTGAGCTTTTGGTATCAAAAGCCAAAAGGTTTCCATAGATATCTAGGTAAATATGTATGAATAAGATTTATTATGGCTGTGTCATTTTATGTTCATTTGGCATTTTTTGTTGGGGTCGCAAAATCCTTCCAAATAAATAAATTCTATTCGATTCATATAAATATATTATCGAACCGCGTTACTCAAGTATTTAAGTCGATGATTGCTCGACATTTTTCGACCCATTAAGAGGGTCCTCCTCCGGAGCACCCTCGGTCAAAGCCCTATTCGATTCTATTATATCATCATCATCAGCCTATCCAGCCAGTCCAGCAGTGGACTGAGATCAGTCCACTGCTGGACTGGCTTCTCTTATTAACAATGCGTAGGAATATTCGCAAATTCTGATGACTGTCATTAAAATGAGGGCAAAACTTGGCAGTTTTAGCTACTGAATTTTTTTTTGTATATTCTTCAGCTACATAATTGATTTGGCAACTTTAGTTCAATGACCCGAAGATTTATTACTACTATTTGGCACATTTGTTGAGCATATTCTTGGCACTTGCACGTTCTAAATCATTTTGATTATGTCACCTACTCGTGATGATCGAAATACAAGTTCGATACTCGTATGAGTAAAGTTTTGTAATACTTTTATAATTCTATTCAATAGGTATAATAATAACCTTTGAAACAGAAATACATACCATGACGACCATGACGAACCATAATCACAAAAAAAAACGACCAATCTAATGCCCGCCTTCTACTGTGAGCGGAGCGGACTCATTAATGGGTCCGTTTTATGTTTATCGCTGGCTAAATGTTAGAAAAGTAGTAGTTGTAAAGAATACGAGTACGCAGTTTACGTTTGCGAGCGTCACCAGCGGTGAAAGAAAAACGGAGCTGTTTTGTGCGATAAAAGCCCCACAATTATGGTGAAGTGACATTGGTCTATGACGACTAGCGGGGTGGAAAACCGTATGTGCTCGAGGGAGTTCCCATATCGTTCTCTCACTCCAACTTATGGATTCGCTCGCCGCCGGTCATCATCATCAGCCTATCTCAGTCGACTGCTGGACGTAGGCCTCTCCTATTAACTATGCGTATAATACATATAATATACGCCTTAAAAGGTAAATGCCCATAATCGCCAAGCTGGGCAAATGGATTAGCGATCCCAGTAATATATCCACTATGATAACGCTGCTGCCCAACATTAATCAAATCTTCAGTGACACTTCAATCCCGTAGTCGACTCTTACGACACTCGCGGGAAGAGTTGGGGCAGTGACAAATGTATTGCACGTGTGAGGGAAATCTCCTCTACATTGGCGTGGGTATCTTGGCATAACACAAGCCAGGCCTGTCAGAGAGAGCTGCGGTCGAATCTTAGGCATCCCGTAGCTCACTCATAACTGGCATGCGATGTTAAGGCCGGAGTGGTTTTTAGTGAGTATATCTCCAGCCCTATTGCTAAGGCTGGAGGGAGTCCCACATATCCCCCCAAATGGCTGCCCAAGCCGGGGGGAATGCAGCTTTTTCCTACTCCGTCAATAAAAAAAAAGTGGCAAATGTATTCTTACTGCTGTCACCACATGGCTAACGCCGCCGATGTCGTGGCCGGCCCATTATAAGTCTCCTAGTTAGACCTTATTATTTTCTCGAAGTTGAGCTTCATTACGTTTTCGAGCTCTAATAGAGCCATCAATTTGTATCGCTCGTTGAGTATTTGATTTCATTTTAATTCGACCTTAATCGACTGAAGTGGCGTGACAAAATCACTTTATCTGACAATTACTGAAGACAAAACACGGTTTAGGTACCTACGTACCTATTGTTCAATATTTTTCAGCGATATTTTCCTTGTAATTCGACGGTTCAGTCAATTTAAATTTAGTGCGTGAGAAATAAAACAAAGAAAGAAAAAAAAAAGAAAGAAAAAAAAGAAAGAAAAAACATTTATTTGTGACACAACATAAAATACACATTAAATACAAACGGCCGTGTGGTGAGGGCAGTAAGAATACATTTGTCACCACCCCAACTCCTCCTGCGGGTGTCGTAGGAGTCGACTAAGGAATTGAAGTGTCACTGACCATTATTTGATAAAAAATTTATGATCGGCAGCAGCGTCCTCATAGTCGACATATTACTGCGATCGCCAATCCGCTTGCCCAGCCTGGCGATTATGGGCATTTTCCTCCTGATGCGTCTATACGCATAATTAAAAAGGAGAGACCTACGTCCAGCAATGGACTATCATAGACTGATGATGATGATGAAATACAAACGAAACATTGTTTGCTGAGATCGCGAAACGTCTGGTTGATGTAACTAAAGACCGAAGAGCTGGCGACTTCCTCGCACAACGCATCAGTATTGCGATACAGCGAGGAAATGCCGCCAGCATCCTCGGTACAATGCCACAAGGGCCAATCTTAGATATAGGTTAGGTTAAGTAGATTAGTTAGATTTAATCTATGTACATAAATTGTAGTTTTGAAAATAAATATATATGAAAAAAAGGTTTCCTTAAAAAAACGAAACATGAATATTAATATAGAAAAAAAGTAGTGTCACAAAATGGTATCTAATTCAGCATATTGCTGGCCTGTTAACAGTTCAGCGCTGGTCTTCCATTGGAGCCATTGGTGAGGTCACGGTTGGTAACATACATTTATTGATGGCAACCCTCTTAAACCACCATTATTTGATAAAAGATTGATGATGGGCAGCAGCGTCATCATTGTGGACGGACACATTACTACTGCGATTGCCAATCCGCTCGCCAATCGGCATTTACCTCCTAATGCGTTTATACACTTAAAAGGAGAGGCTTACGTCCAGCAGTGGACTATCATAGGCTGATGATGATGATGAACCCTCTTAAACTACTGTATCAATCAGTATTTTGTGAACGCGTCTTAACGCGTCCGCCAAGCACCGAGACTAAACTACCTACACAAAAACTACGTAATATAAGTACAAATATTTACAAATAAAATCGGCCAAGAACATGTCGGGCCATGCTCAGTGTAGGGTTTGGCATCGCAATTCTGAGTGGAAATCATATTAAAAGTTACAAATAAAAAAATGGGGGGACAACTTTAAAAACTACACATTTCTCATTTAGATTTGTGAGTTGTCACAGCCAACCATGTACAGAAAGTTAAAGGTACCCAGAATTTATTTATAAGCGAGAAAAGTATACAAAATTAAAACTATAACATTATAAAACTACACTATAAATAAATATATACTAAACTAAATCTATATCTAAAAACGGCCCAAGAGCTGGCAGCTACCTCGCTCAACAGATCAGCCTCGCGATCCAGCGGGGTAATGCTGCCAGTGTCTTTGATACCATGCAGCGGGAGCCGTTTTTAGATTTAAGTTAAAGTTACCAAAATTTTATTTTCTATATATTTTTGTATGAACACAAAGCTCGACGCGGGGGCTATGGCTAGTTCATAAATAAGTATCAAAATGTTGGACTTCCTGGAAATACATAACTTCCGAACATCGTCGTGACGCACCTGTCAAATAAGAAATACCCAGATCAAATTGTGTAAGAATATCCCATGAAAAAATGATGTGAATGATGTGACAAACTTTATACAAACTACCATCTCTCTTACTCTTGCTGGGGGCTTTCAGAAATATTTTTAGAAAGTTAATTAGAATTACCTTCATAAAACCACAAGCCCCCACGTCAAATCCCTATTCCTTACGCCATTGACTTATAATTTGAACCGAATTGCAATGCAATAAGGTTCACTGATTGTCATGAGTTGCACGCTGTGATCTCGCATATGGGGGGCCTAGAAATCACTCGATAAGTGATTACCGTTGACATCTAAATGAGGGGCCATGCGGTTTGCTACATCCAAAACGTCAGACAAGATAACACGCGTACCGATTCATTGTGGCGGTGGAATAACCCTCATTTTTTTTACATAATCCACAAAATAAGTAATTTTATCATCAGACAACTTCTCGCATATAAAAATAGCAAGTCATAATTAGAAAGCTCCTTTGTCGATACATTTTGGGCGGTTTTTTTAACACTAAAATGTTGCCTGCACCTATCGCTGTAACGATCACTTGAAATCAGCCCGTTTACATTATTTTCTATGAAAAATTACATCATCTGACCCGTATTATATACCCGTTGAGGACTAAAACGTAGTAAACAATTTTGTAGCCTGAGTGACTGCGATTGAGAACACTGCACTCTGGGAACTATGATAGGCGCAGATGAAAGTGGAGAGCCGCTTGTGGGAACATACGGGCTCCTTTAGATTTAAAGATTAAAATCAAACGTATCCTGTGAACCGTACTACTACTGGCCTTTGCGTCTATTTCAGACGATTTCAGGTGTAAATGCCTTGAAGACATCGCTTTTGGTGGCTAAATAGACCTATGCGAGAGCGGCAAACTTTGCTACAAGACTGACAGGGGATGTTCGTGTCTGATGTGCCCCCAAGGTGCCTTTTTTCTCTTCTGCCAGCTAACAATTGAATTTCAATTTATCCTGTGAACCGTAGACTATCTATTTTACTTAGGTTTATAGGCTTATCCAGCCACTGATGGACGTAGGCCTCTCCTATTAACTATACGTATAAACGCATTAGGAGGTAAATGCCCATAATCACCACGATGGGCGAGCGGATTGGCTATCGCAACCGCTGCTGCCCATCATTATTTTTTTATCAAATAATGGTCAGTGACACTTTAATCCTTTAGTCGACTCTTACGACACGCGCAGGAGGAGTTGGGGTGGTGACAAATGTATTCTTACTGCCATCACCACACTGCCAACAGCGTCGATACGCGTAATTAATAGATCTGTAGGTATTTGTTAACTTATTTTTATACTTTAGATTAGGTATTCAAATACCTATAGACTAAGTTTTCAAAATTTCTTTAAAATTTAGGGCAACATACTACCCTGGGGACTTAGATGGATTGCCTCTATCTATGTCAGTAATTACACTGGCTGTTTTACCCCCAAACCAAAACACAGCAATGCAAACACTGCTATTTAGCGACAGGTTAACGGGTAAGACGATGGTAGCTATCCGGGCGGACCCTGCACGAGGTCCGGCCACCAGCAAAATTTTTTTTCTTTCGATTTCTGTTTGTAGTGAAAAACAGATCTTAGCGATGAAAAATAAAGATACATTTAAGCGGGAATCAGGCCTGCGTTTATCTAGTGGTGATGGCAGTAAGAATATATCTGTCACCAACCCAACTGTACCCATAACTGTTGTTCCTATAACGTCTAGCTATTTAGACCGCCCCGCACCTTCTTTGAAATGTGTCGATTGATTAAGTGCCTTATTAAGCAACCGAGACATAATAAGAACCCTCGTACTAGCGTGGGCTGATCTGTCTCTGTCACTTCAACGAAGGAGTCACACACACACAACACATCATCAGTCTAGTACAGTGTGCTTCTGGACGAAGGCCTATCCGATTACCTTTCCGTATTTTTTTTATTTATTTTATTTATCACAAACTCGTATTACAGCCAGCGTCGTCATAGTGGACACACTACTGCGATCTCCAGTCCGCTTGCCCAGCGTTTTTAGTGGGATTTACCTCCTAGTGCGTCCATACGCGTAGTTAATAGGAGACTTGTATCTCATCATCAGCCTATGATAGTCCGCTGCTGGAAGTAGGCCTCTCCTATTAACTATGCGTATAGACGCATTAGGAGGTAAATGCTCACTATCGCCATGCTGGGCAAGCGGTTTGGCGATCGCAGTAATGTGTCCACTTTTATCAAATAATGGTCAGTGACACTTAAATCCCTTAGTCGACTCTTACGACACCCGCAGCAGGAGTTGGGGTGGTGACAAATGTATTCTTACCTGCATCTGTTTATTTATTATTTTATATTTTAGATAAGGTATTCAAATACCTAGACTAAGATCTCAAAATTACTTTAAAATTTAATTAACAACCTTCTAATTAAAAAAGGAAGTCTGACATCGCCTTATTAGAAAGGTATCCGCAGAATACGTTTGATCTTATTAGCTAGATATTAATTATTTTTAAAGAATGAAAATATCCACAGAATGTAATAAATGGATACCTACTTAATTAAGGTTTTTCAATAGCTTTTATTAGATTTCTTTACACGAGTCCAAATTACTTAACAGAAACCTGAAGTTAAAATCAATGATGTATTTTGTATAAAAATACACAAAAAATATTGTTGTTTGCATAAATAACTTTAAAAAGTGACAATATAACTTACCAACAGCAGATCAAATCAAATGACTGTTGATTCAAATTATGTTCAATACCATCTTAAAATTAAGGTTAGGTATGGTGACGAAATAGTGAAGTAATTATTGGTTAAGTAGGTACTTTTCATCACAATTGTTCGGTAGGTGCGCCAATGCGCGCCGTAGGTGCATCATAATGCCTACGGGCTGTAATATATTTCCATACAACATTACGTCACAGTAGGAATTATTACAACAAAAATGATAAATTGAAGTAGCGGGGCATTATAACTCACTTGATCTAGTTTGTTTGTCCTCACGTGTTCGAGTTTGAGTCATCCGTAATTTTAACAAATGATTTAGTCTATTTTAGAGTAGTTTCGTAAAACAATATTAATTATATCTTATTTTCCCTCGCAGGTGTGATGAAAAACATTTTATGTATCACGGGTGGCATTGCCTACCGCCCTTAGTACACATTGTACTATTTCTCAGTGTAGTTTTTACGGTTTACCCTAAAATGGGTCCTCTCAATTTTGATTTATATTCTGTCATTCTTTTACATGTCGAGCGTTACAACAGTAAAGTGTGTAAAGCTTCAACTGCAAAATATATTCGCTATTTAACAAAGAATTTGTCATGTTATAATAGCTTACACGTAGTTCTGCTCTTGTCTGTCTGTGAAGCAATCTCTCAACAAAATGGGTGCGCTTAGATTTCAACCAATTAGCAACCGTCAAGAGAGGATGACACACGAGGATATAGCTGGAATAGAAAGGCCTTTTATCATCATCAAACATACTTAAAATAAAAACTCTCCATTTTTTAACACATCCAAAAAAATGGGAGGTGAGGTTTCCCGGCAAAAAAAAAATATTTTTTTCAACTTTCACGATTATCACTCATATTTTAACGAAGAACGGGTCGTAATCGCGTAAACATACTATTTAATATTATCCTGACGTTTCGGTCAAGACGTTACACCTGTGGTCGCAGGCCTGACGTTACCATCAGGATAAGATTAAACGTAAGTTTACGCGATTACGACTCTTTTGTCGTTAAAACAAAATAATATGCATTAACTTCTCAAATTAGTATGTAGGGACACATATGTAATGAATAATATGCTGACATAGCAATCGAGGTGCAGGCCGCGAGGCGCGGGCAGCGTCACTTAGCCCCCGCTTAGCGACTTGCCCGGTTCACTCCCAATTCCCAGTCCCAAGGGACATAGTAGAATCACTCATTAAGTAAATTCTTATTTGTGCTATTTTGACCTTCTGATTTGACCTTGTGAAGTTGTGATACAATAAACTATCGTTTCCTACAATCAGTGACTTTAAATTAATATTCCATCAGTTTCGTTAAATCCTACAGTCAGTAATTCTAAAGTAGTAATCCTACAAGTACTTTGAAAATGTAATTTGAAACCACAGATGTCATATATACCATAGATCAAGCAAACGTATCTACTTAGCGTGTCAAATCAACTCAGTAAAATCTATTGAGTTGTCCGTCTTTAATCGCAGCTTGCAGCTTTCGGGTGTCAAATTTTGTAAGTTGAAGTGAACAAAAACATAAATAATGCCTCTTTAAGTAATATTAATTGCAACAACACAAAAAAATATGAATACTCAAGGGCCTGAGACATATTTAAAATCATAGGCAAGTAACAACTTCAGTACAAAATCTGACAAGCTCGGCCGCCATACAAATGAATGAACTTGTTTCTTCTATCCACATCTAATTCTGTGTTTGAACCATTTGCATTTCGGTGAAAGAAAATATAATGAAGAAATACCCAATGTACTTTGCACATAATCCAAGCAGACTTGGATTCGGACTCTTTGGATCCGGTAGTTAGCTAACATTTGGTAGTGACCCTGCCTACGAAGCTGGAGGTTCCGGGTTCGAATCCCGGCGAGGGCATTATTTGTGTATTTACTTATCACAAATATTTATTCCTTGGTCATGGCTGTCTATGTATTTAAGTATCTTTATCTATCTATTGTTATAATATATCGTCGCTTGGTACCCACATCACACGCCTTACTTGAGCTTACCGTGGGACTAGGTCGATTTGTGTAAGATGTCCCAAGATGTTTATTTTTTTATTTGCTTTGGTAAAAGCCTCGTAGTACTCGTGGCCTTTTATCTTCATCAAAAAATTTAACAGAAGAACTCTCCATTCTTGAACAGTCAAGTGCAAAAATAAGTATCGAAAGAATCCGTTCATAAATATGTTACGACGTTCTTATTACACAGAATTAGAGTGCACTGGGACATATTTTTGAACGTTTTTGTATACCCCTTATTCTGTCTTCGACTGAACTAACCAAAAAATCCAAGGTTGTTGAGTTTCTAGGGTTGTAGATGCAAGAAGCGTAGGTAGAGAATTTTGAACGGTCGGCTATACGTATGCGTAAGTTCTTTAATTTATCTCTGAAAGTAATTTTGCCGAATATCACTTCCCAACTAACATGTCGCAGAATTTCACTTTGCCGAAAGGTCACTTTTGAGACTCGTAACCGCGGCCGTTTAGTAGACGTGATTTTCGCATAATTATCATATTCCAACTAACCTAGTTGACAAATGAAAATGAAGCCAAATAAAAGGTGGCATAATAATTTAGTAAATATTGGCACGTAAAATGAAATTCTGTGAAAAGGCAAGATACCCCTCAGGAGCGCCATTCATGCGCAATGGTTACGGCTTTTCTCCCAGACTGTTTTAGATCAGAAGTTTAGACATAAACACATCTTTTCTCCAGATAATCATTATTATTTGACATCATTTTACCTAAATATTATAAGTGTTATAATTATAGTTACTTTGTTTGGAAAGTAAAGGCACGTGATTTGTATCGGCACGCCTTGCAGCCAGACGAGTTTACTTGAAGCCTGCACAATGAAAATGACTTCGAAAAATCTGGCAAAAGCTACTCCTGGAGGAGTAGAAGTGGCAAGAACTGGCAGAAAATAGTTTATTTCAATCATTTGATCCAAGAAGAAGGAAAAGAAGAATTTCCGCACACACTAGGTAACGTATCTAGTAAGCATTATGTAAAACAGAATGCATGTTCACGCTCGACGCTGACGGCCGCAGTCAGCGAACACAAAACGGCGTCATACTTCAAGAATATTCATTTGTTCGCGAGTTAATTAAAAACAGTGCACATCTCGTGTGATGAGAAAAGTCGGGGGGATACTGACGGCGTTTGACGGAAAAGTTGAGAGAAATTGATTTGAAATCTTGTTAATTTGGATCACGCCTTCGATATTAATAAAAATTGGTAGGCTGGTATAGTCAATGATGCTGAGCAAGATCCACTACATTTCCGAAAATGTGCCAAAATACGTATCGGCTTACGAAGCTATTATAGGTTTATGAATAAGGGTAAAAAATTAACTATGTTCACCCCTTCGTTACATGACTGGTTACAGATTCTTAAAATCATCATGCCAGACTTCTTCGAGTTTCAAAAGGTAATATCGCTACGAGTAAGGTAGTACCCCTAGTTAAGTTCTTAAGTTCTTGTATTCTATATTCTTCTAGACTACGGATACTTATACTAAATAAAAAAAATATAATGGCTTATGTTACCATTAGGCAATTCAAAATTCAATATATTATTTAATAATTTTATTGATAAAAGTCCAGCTGCTCACCTGTCTTGTGGACCCAGGAAGAGGTGGAGGGACGACCTGGACGCGCATCTCAACGGCTGGCCACAGATTGCTCAAAACCGGGACGATTGAAGACTTAGGGGGGAGGCCTTTGCCCAGCAGTGGGACACTATATAGGCTTTAATAATAATTGATAAAAGTAAATTAAGTTTCTTCCAGTAGAACTCCGGCAGTAGAAATAATTTAATGTCAAGGTTGATTTATTTCGATCGGAGCTCTTCAAAAAAAGACGTTCAAATGGCGACGAATTGGATGTTAGGTAATTCTGTGACGCTGGTACAAAAAGATATATAAAAAAAAATACGCCAATATGGGAGCGCAAAAGGATAGGCAACAAGTATCTACTCATAAATCTTCTGTAGTAGCAGAAATAAGTAGAGAAGCTATCTCCCAAGGAGCATACCAAGTTGAATATCTGAACGTTTCCACCGCCTAATTTTGGTGGCATCGTTTTTGCCGAAGTTGAAAACATCTCAATGTTATACTTTGTCATTTTTATAAGGTACCGTGTTTCCTTCAATGACAAAGTAGCACATTGTAACGAATAAAAAAAATGGCAAAAATTATTCCACCAAAATTAGGCGGTTGAAACGCTCAGATATTCATCCACCATCGCTTGCCAGAAATACAGTCCAAAAAAAATTTGCTGAGTGCTTGCCCCTCAGAATCAGAAATGTTGACAAGCTCCCAGTGAACCCCCATCTTTCACGAACACGGGTAATTATATTGTCCTTTGTTACCCCGGGCCATTCTGCTGTTGTTCTCTAAAACGGTAACAAGCAACGACGGGTATTGTTGCTCACTCCGTAGTAGGTCAGCAATGGGCTTCAATAGTTTGATTGCAGGACGCGAACCCTAATTGTTTTGAGACAAGAGTTGTTAGAAGTAAATTTCCCTGTGAATGGGTCCGATTTAGAATTTCTGGAAGGAATGCTTTTCTGTCATAATTTATTCTTGTGTTATTATGGTGTTACGTGATCAAGATATTTTTTTGTTTGATTTTCATTGTACCCTAAACAAGTGCAACTTTTTATACGAGATGAAGTTTGCTTGTTATTTTTAGCATATTGAGTTTTGTCTGAAGTGAGAACAAAAATAGCACTAGAAACATGAAACTAATATTTACGGTATTTGTGGAATAGGAACAGGAGCTATAAAAAAAACCAGAGATAGTGGTAAGAAACAAGACAACTAAAAGAATTTCAATCCAGCTAACATCATGGTCTGATGGTACGCTTGATCCACGAATACCTAGGAATCAATCGGCATTTGAAGTGCATTGATACTCCTTGAATGTTTTCCAAAGGTTTTCGACGATTTTATCTTAGCACACTCTTCTAGCTCGAAGGTCATTTAGAATCAGTTACACAGTCACTCTTCTCCATTCTCCAAACACATACATCACATCATCAGCCTGTCACTCCACTGCTGGACGACTGTCTTTCCTTTGCGTATGAACGCATTACTTAAAAGGTAAATGCCCATAATCGCCACGCTGGCCAAGCGGGTTGACGATCACAGTAGTGTGTCCATTATCCTGCTGCCCATCATCAATCTTCGATAAATATCAGTGCCGCTTCAATCACTTAGCCGACTCTTACGACACCTACGGGAAGAGTTGGGGTGGTAACAAATGTGTTCTTACGGCCGTCACCATACCGCAAGTTCTTCTCTAAGAAACGCTACATGTATTTCTACTTTCTACAAAGGTTTCACACAAAAACAAATAAGAAACGTAACACCCTTTAGCACCAAAAATTAGTAATTATTATTGAACAATGACTAACTTAACACGTCCTTTTAACGGGTCCATATTGGCACTTATACAATTTTTTCTTCGAATATTTTTACTAATACCGTTTTTTACTCATAATCATCATTACTCCTAAATTTTTTTCTCATACTTTTTTTCTTACTAAAAATTATACTTCTACCTACAATGTTCATAACGATTTTTATTTCGAAATTTTATACTCCTAAAGTCGTCAAGTAGATTAATCTATACTCATAAAGTTATTTGAAATAAATTGTTTATTTATAAACATTATCCCATTAGGTTCACTCTGTTGTGGTATATTTTTTTTATGAATAACATAAACTATGTAGTCATAATGGGCTTTGTGCAGAAACTGTTGTGACATACTCAACTTTAGCATATTTCTTTGTGGCAGATTTCGAGTTGTTCGAATATTATTCGAGCATAATTTCGATGCTCCTATTTATGATGAGGCATAATCTGGATGTGCATAAAAAGTATCGGCATAGTGTATTTGTTTTAGCATAACAGAGAAGGAATAATTACAACCTCACAATATAATCGAGGTAGTAGTAATATTCTACACGTTACTTACTGTGTTACTGACCTGAGTACTATCTAGGTTGCTAAAAAAAAAAATAACCTCGAAGACTAAGGCGGGAGCAAAGCTCCCGCCTTAGTCTTCTAACCTAACCTATCCGAGTCGGATCTGCCCCGGAAGGTTTTGTTCGCTCGCTTCGCTCTCTCACTGCAGAAATTTTCACCCTCACAGCAAATTCTGCCTGACGAAAAAGGCAAGTTTCGAACATGTGGCTACATGCCCAAAAAAATATGCAAATTTAATTTCTGTCTTATAACACTCGGCGTAATTAATGATATGCCAAGATAGTTTCGGACAAAATAATATTCGAAATATTGTTATTTAAGCCAAGTGATGTTTCTGTCTCATTAAGTTGATGCCAAAATAGATTATACCAAGTCTGTTATGTCCTAAGCGTTTCGGACAAAAAAAGTTTAGAGGGAACCCGTTTAGTACAGTACCTACTCTGCCACAACCTGATTTGTACAGGTAGCTAGTTTACAGTAATAATACGATTTATATTTAATTAAACAAAAATAATTCATACATAAAACCAGTACAGATAAAAATAAATACCTATAACATTAGAATATATAGCATAAAATAAGTATAGTGAAAAATTATATAAACATAAAAGTTAGTACTAAAAATATGTATGAAAAACAATATTATGAACATAAATAATTCTATGTGATGATGATTATGAACAAAGATTATTCTAAATACCGATCATTATGAAGTTAAATTGTATAAGAAAAATTTTCGGAGTTCCAATAATCTAAGTTGCAATTTTATAAATACTTTGGCGCACCCCCTTTTAACCCCTCTGATATAAAGCCAAATATCAGTGACGTCTGAAGTGTAATAAGGGTTCGTTAATCGGGTCATTAGAGCCGACTGCCTCCACAACGCTTATTAGAGTGTTAATTAAATCGTAATCGCCTCTCGGACTTCCACTTCATTGGCATTAAAAGACTTTTTATTCATTATTTGGAGTACGGGTTGTTAAATACAGATACGGAGAAAATATAAAAATCGGTAAATACTTTTTTCTTTATTTCAGTCCACTGCTGCACTTCAGCCACTCCTATTGTTACCTATGCAAAATTGCGCACGGACGCATAAAGGTGGATTTAGATCAAACGAGCGAATCTATCCCCCACTCTACGATTCATTACATGTATATAATTATTCTGACTATTAGAGACTTCATCTCTAGTTAATATACTATTATCTGTATTTATGTTAAATCAAATTTATGTTTCGTTTTTAATTAATGTATGTTAGCTGTAAGATGTTATAAAACTATTATTTGAAAAAAAAAAGCCCCGCTGAGTTTCTTGCCGGATTCTTCTCAGGCAGTGGTGTAGGGTTAAAACCGGAAGTTTTTTTTTTTCTCTCATTCGCTATTTAGTTTACGATTCAAAAGCGCTCGTTGCTCGGCCTAATTGAACAAAGAATATTTTGAGTTTGACTTTGAAATCAACGAAATTCGACGAATGACGTTTAGTGTAGCGAACGAATTTCGTAGAGTGGGGATGGAAAGAGCATTCGTTCGTTTGGTGTAAATCCACTTTTAGAAGGTAAATGCCCATAATCGCCACACTGGGCGAGCGGGTTGCTGTTCGCAGTAGTGTGTCCACTAAGGCTTGTTCACGAAATAAAGTAGCCATTGGCTGTGTCATTATTATTTTTTGTATGAGACCATACCTTTGTATGGGTGTTATTACAAAGAAGGGCTCTTTGCCTATCTTCTCGGACGCTGTGGTTGATATTTATATCAATTTCTCCATAATTATGAACTTTTATTTAATCTTCTAGATTTAAGTAGTGTTTCTTCTTATTCCTTCCATTTTGGGTCATTTAGTTTCCCTATGGGTCTTAACTAAACTACAATACCGATACTATATTAAACTGTGAATCTCGTGTCTACAATTTTTATTAACTACTTCAAGTCTAACATTGTTGATATCGTCTCTGAAGTGCGCACTTTTTTTGGCGTGATCTTTTGCATTAAGCATTATCTGAAGTTATTTTGATATTGACGACTTTTCAGCGAATGCTTTTGGATACTGAATTCTTAAACAAAAAACAGAAGAATCAATTTACAGTCCCATGGCTGTTAGAACTACATGGGACTGTTGTGTAACAGTTAGAAACGGATAAAACGATGGCTACTTTATTTCGTGAACAAGCTTTATGATGACGCTGCCTGCCCGTCATCAGTCTTAAGTCACTGACCATTAATTTATTGATGATGGGAAGCAGCGTCATCATAGTAAACACACTACTGCGATTCCCAGCATGGCGACTGTGGGCATTACCTCCTTATACGCATGGGCGTAATAAATAATATGTCGACGCATAGGATAGGTCATTCACAGCGGACTAAAATGGGCTAATGATGTGATCTAAAATAATTCAAACGGGGCTCATAACGTTTCAATTAACTCATTCGATTAGAAACGTACCCAAAAGTTGGTAAAGGTAACCAAATTAAATAATTAGTGACACAAAGGAAGCACATCCGTGGGGGCCTATTATTAGGAGGGTGACGCATGCCTCGGAATAGGATGCTAAATTATAATCGACTTTTAAGTGTTAGGAATATGTTCGCATTAAAAATATTTAGTAGACGCAGCTACGAGTATGTCCGTATTTTTCAGATAGAAGTGAAAGCGAGTGTCCGCATAAAACTTTTTCCGACCGTCTTAGGCACTGATCTCACCGCGAGCTACTAAGCTATGAACTTTCGGCTATAAACACGAACAAAAGATTCGCACTCCCGTATAAATAAAAGAGACACGGCGATACTCACGGACGGAGGTCAACTGATTGTTTTTTTATTGTATGCTAGTTGATATGATTTTTTTGTATGATATCTCCAAGAACCGTCAAACGATTTTTATTTTTTTTTCTGTTAAAAAAAATATCTTGTTGACACCAAATCGGAGTTTGATGATGATATCATGGAGAAATAGGTTGAAGAATGTTTTTTTTTATTTGGTATTTATTTGTAAATGTTAGCTAGTAAGTTTTTTTCAAATTAATAATTATGGTTCTGTTTGTGAGGTTTTCATGCAATAAATACATTCTATTCTTTTCTTTTTTTATACAAATCGTCGGTAGAATCCAGAAAAAATTTCGGTCGGTAGAAATTTTAAAAAAATACGACTTGACTTTCCATAGCATTTGACGTCTTTGACACATATCGTGAAACACGTTAGACGTGTGCGCCGCGCCGGCGTCACGCCGCCGCCGACCTTTTTTGCCACGCCGCCGCCGCCGACTAATGGTCGGCGTGAAATCGGCGTGGCCTTGACTTAATAACAAAGTTATTTCTTATGGACTAAATACTACACACTAAGCTTTGTATTTGCTTTATGTATTTATATAATTTAGTTGCTTTCGAGTGTCATCAATCATTACACGTAGGTTCTTAGGCTCTACAAATTCCAGCCTCCTGAACAAGCCGGTTTCGGTTTGTAGAAAAGGTTTAGCACCGTAAATCACATACACGAGCCACGTCAGGATATACAAAAGACCGAGAGGTATAACTTGCCCCTCAGGTTAGTGTTCATAATCGTGGTCTATGAAGCATTTGAATTGATCGAGACCTGGGCTGTACTACAGTATCTTCAGCAGTACCAATACCAAGTAGACTACTTCTACTTACGTCGATAACCCAATTCTGGGCGATGTAACTTATCAACTCATCAATTTCTCTTTCACGATCTTCGACCAACCACTCCAATTTTCCGCAGCGTAGATCGGTTCAGCAACCCGAAAGTTTAGTGAGGTGCGGATCTGGTCTCTCCAGCGCATGGGGCTCCTTCCTCTCGGCCTTTTCTTTCCAATCTTTCTTGTGACAATAAGTTTTTGGAGGTCTTCCCCAGGTTTGCGGGCTATGTGTCCAAAGAACAACCAACCAAAATAAAGTAGAACAAGTAAGACACCGGTACTTATGTTGTAGTGTCCACGGGGGTTACCATGACCTCTTTAATGCAATTCAGTTTAAGTTCGGCTAGCCAATTTTTGACAGTTATTTTATGCAACTGACACATCGCGATTCAGTTTAGGTCCTCAAGACCGCTATTCGAAATCCTGACCATTGCAGCGACGGTTAAGACATGTGTTGTCTGTTGGACTTGGATGGGTTTGTCATCAACAACACTAGCGAATATATCACTCACCTTCGGTTTGCCGACTATATAGTTATTATGGCTGAAACCACGGAGAACCACCAAATGAGTACGCTTGAGGCGAGCTGGCACGCCTCTGTGAAGCTCTAATGGAGTTCGGCTTTCGGCCTTCGAAACGAATCGGAGGACCGCAGAGTATCACCTCGGCCGGCAGACGGCTATTGTGTAGCGAGGGAGCGCTAGGCTCTAGCAGCTCGGCCTTCGACCTTGTCACCTGGCACGCCTCTGTGGAACGCTCCAGGTCTTCAGCCTTACGCGAAACTGGGCCTTTGCGATCTATTTAGATACAGAGACGTCTTTGCGCGCCTCTGCGTGAGTTCGGTCTGCGGCCTTTGCTGGCGTTAAGACAGTTGGGAAGCGTAATTGTATCGGAGAGCACTGAAATCGTGACACTCCGGGCCTTCGGCCTTCGCGGGCTTGACGCCTCGCTATCGGGCCTTTGGCCTTCAGGTTCAGCTTATTTAGATACTAGATAATATCTTATTGTGATTAAAAACGTTAAAAGTTTAAAACATATGGAGAATTTTGTAGTTGTTTGTTAACATGGTTATATTTATAATTTATATAGTATTAAGTAGTGTGACTACTGGGGAAAAATAAAAAAGTACAAATCGAAATATTTTGTTAATAAATAATTTGATTTGTGTTTTTCGCAATACGTTCAATGGTTATATTTTTTTTTTGCATATTCAAATGTAACTAAAATGTAGACTGAACAACTGTTATTTCAGCGTTAACTCTAAATAAGGTCAAACACTATAACTTAATGAAAATAAAGCAAGTCTGAGAAAAAGCATTAATGTATTTGCAAGATCCTTATTATCCGAAGTAGGTATCCGGATTCGCTGTTTTTCGATATCCGCATTATTCGGATCCTGAAAATCGACGGATGCTGTAAACCCTAGTTGAGACTTGAGAGCCACAGAAGAACTGGAAGGACCAACGTAGCTCAAAAAATTACTGAACTGAAGTGGCAGTGGGCTGGACATACATTACTCGCAAAACTACCGGTGGGGCAAGTGATTTCTTAGTTGCAAGCATATACTCGTATTGATCGACGCAGCGTAGGATGCCTCCCAATATGATGGACCGATCACCTGGTAAAGACAGTTGGAATCCAATGCTATGATAGGGGATTTGGGAGACCTAATATGAATAGAGCTAGTCCAAACCCAGTTATTGTTGAAAATATTATGTTAAAACATGGTGGGAAGAGAAAACTGATATGTACTGATCAGATGTTGGATAAGGTGGTCAGTAGTGGTGTTTAATGAACATTTATATTGTATTTATCTAACTATGGCAAAATATAGTATCGTATTCCGCTTTTTTATTCATGTGACCTTGACGCCGATTTCACGCCGAAATCACGCCGCCGCCGCCGACTTTTCAGCAAACGCCGCCGCCGATCATTTTTAGATCGGCGCACACGTCTAAAACACGTTCGCAGATTTTTTTAAAGTTATTATGGAAGACAAATGCAAGTTTTTAGATTTGTTTACTTTTTTTTTACGAATGTACACTGAAGATCATGATTTATTACCAGCGGTGTCAACCGCTTAGAACGGAAAGGATTCGTCTATTTTTAAAAATGGCGTCGCTTACGTCATTTTTCATTTATCGCGCTCTAATTGCGGTGGCGCCCGGCTTATTTAAATTAGTTTCTAAGAAACGTGTTTGTAGTTTCAAAGGGATTAAATATGAGTGACGTTTTGTAATATAATAATATACAATTCTATAGGTAAGTAGAGCAGTTATTTATACTAGGTGCCTACTAGTACAGTTACGCACAATGTAAGTACTTTGTCATAGTGACAACAAAATGAGGTTCCTAGTTTTCATACTGATTGGTACTAAAAGAAGAGAGAAAGGTAACAGTATGTAAATCAATTTCCTTTACTGTACATAATTTACTTTCATCGACATCATATCATATCAGCCGAAAGACGTCCACTGCTGAACATAGCCCTCCCCTAAGGATTGCCACAATGACCGGTCTTGCGCCACCCGCATCCAGCGGGCTCCTGCGACCTTCACCAGGTCATCAGTCCACCTTGTGGAGGGCCGCACGCGGCGCCTTCCGGCACGTAGCCACCACTCGAGAACCTTCACATAGTACATCTTTTTTTAAAGTGATTCGTCCATAAGATGGACAGACGACCACATGAACATCGTCGGAAGATCAGATCGCTTCCATCCGGCATCTATACATATATAGTTCAAAGAGCCGCCTATTCTATTCTGATATATATAAAAACACCTACAAACAGACAAAACGGATTTAAAACAAAAACCAATAATCGCGAGTCACCACGCGAATAATTGAAGCAACTCTGTCTCTTTGAAGTCACACTCATATTTCTTTGGAAATATTTAAATAGGCGCCACCGGAATTAGACCATGCGTCATCACAAAGAATGTCGTATTACTGTTTAGATTTAGATATTTGTACCTAATGAAACTTGTATCAATCGAATGAAATTAAATATCCTAGGAAATTGAAAATCATCTTGCGCAATATTTTTTTTAGAATAAGAAGTAAGAAGAAATGTGCATGACTCTTATAATGAAACTTGTATCAATCCAATGAAATTTAATGTCTCAGAAAATTTAAAATCATCTTGCTCAAAAATAATTTTTAGAATAAGAAGGAAGAAAAATTGTGACTCTTTGAAAAAATGGTGAACTGCACTCATATTACTTAGGAAATAAATCAGTATGCGTCATTAGATCGAATATAGTTTTACTGGTTAATGTTCGTAGTGAAGCTTGTTTTACAAAAAAAAAAACATTGAATTTTCTTTCAAAATGATTAGGTCATTTTACCAATAAAATTGGCGTTATGAGGATAGTCTATTTTCTGTGCCTGGCAACACTACGATTACACCCTGTAATTAGTGGGATATTTTAAGTAAGCGCCACCGGAATGAGACCAACGTAAATGTATGTCATGTCTAATGTCAGGTCATGACTAATGTAAAATTAGACAAGAATGTCGGTATTTAATTCGTTTCCAAGGAGTTGGCGACTTCCTCACACAACGTGTCAGCATTACGATACAGCAATAAGATACTAGCATCCTCTCTCATATTGTCGCGTTGTAGTCGGCTGACAGCCAAAACTCACTATAAAAACTGTCACTATTCTTAGCAACCTCGTATGTCAGTACTAAATGGGAACAGAGTTACGAGCTTTATTTTATGGAGGTCTTTGTCACTTAGTGGGTTTTGAATGTCTAAAGTGTATAATTTGTTTCAGTACAGCACTGTTTTTTACATTATATTATAAAATGTATAGTTAATCTGTTGGTAATATTTAATAAACAAAATAAAAATAAATCGCCGCCACGATGCCACAAAGATCTGTTCCAGATTTAAATTTAAATTTAAAGTTCCGAAATCAAAAATATGAATAAAACTATGATTCAGACGAAACGTATGTCGCACTAAGTATTAACGATCAATTCAATACATAATTGCAACTAAAATAGAACTTTTGTCTCTGTCGCACTAACGCAACGAAAGAGACAAATGCACCCTCTGATCTTTCTGGGAATCAAAATAGATGACACTAATTAAAGCGGCCATAAAAATTTTACTTTGAACTGAAAAACCTAAGCCATAAGGTTCAAAATAGCAGGAAAAATTAGGTAGTTTTATTTCTACTTATTTTTAACTAAATTTATTCGAGTATTTAAAAGTAAGCTCCTGTTGAAAACTTCTTTCAAGTCAAAGCAAGTTAGTGAGTGTCAAATTAAATGTAAACAAGTCATTTATTTTAAGTTAAAGGAGATTGTTTTACGCTGAGTATAAAACTTTGTTGGATAAACAGATTTCTAAAATTGGATTAGTATAACTTGGACTTTGTGGAATATTTTTGGTAAAAAATATAATTTAACGTTTCAATATTTTGGCGATTGTTTTATTATTTCTCTTTACGCGTTTTAATTTAGTAAATGTAAAAAAATATCACATGTCCCGTCAATAATAGAACACGACGTATTTTAAAAATTTACATTATTCAAGGTTTCACCTTAAAGTCAATACCGCTAGTGTTTGCAAAAAAAATTAAGAAAATACAAAAAAGTATTACCATTTGGTATACCATAAATGACAGGTCCACGGAAAAAACATGTTCAGTGCTTAAAAAAATCATAGCAAATTCACACCTTATTCTGTTAAAAGTGAGGTGGTTTTTCCTTCTGTAATTCGAATTGACTAGACATGTTCTTTCCGTGGACCCTTCAAATATTTTTCGTTTACAAATTGTATTTCTTATTTTATTTTCCAATTCGATTGCGATGTTACACCGTAATATTATGAATTTTATTATCTACCTACCACTATTTTTGGGAGACTCAAATATGTACCTATAGCATAGCTCACAAATCTACTTAGCATCACAACTAGAATAAACGCGTCCCTGTTGAACCCTGAGTTATGTCTGAAACATCAACATACAGATCCCAAAATACTACAGAATTTATTTCCCCATCAATCATAACAGCATTCTTTACCCTTGTCATTCTTCATTCTGTATCTCGAGCATTAGTTGGAAATTTTCTATAATTAGTAGGACAATATGCGTCAAATCATACACACTAGGTTAAAGTGCTACCGACCGAGTCAAATCTTCAGTTTACGCAATGTCATCTACATCAAAGAAATCTTCAAACAACACTATAGTAAACTACAATGCTACATTTGCTTCTTTACGCACCTTTTCTACCTTGAAATTGAGTTTATTTTTCTCCGACTTAAAAGAATCATCTAAATTTGAAACCATTTCATACAATTCATCTATGAAAGCTTTTTCAGTATCCACCTAAGGTTGGGATTAGTTTGATTGAAAAGCATTTTATATGTGCAAAAGGTAGTGGAGATTTATGGAAGGTTTTTTAACTAGATGACAATTTTAAAATAATTTTCGAATGTTTTCACTAACAACTGTTGTTTAAGGATTTTAAGGATCCCTTGGCCTTTTCGTATACCTATTTGAAGAGGTTATATTTTTTCTGTAACTTTATACATAGGTTTTGTATGTCCATCGCTTCTCATCCTTATTTAGTACTTCATTTCTGTCTGACAGAATCATTTATAACAGCTTTCAAATTTTTACAACACCAATTCGAAAGGAAAAGTCTCTTCCCTACTAATTAGGAGGGGTTAAAATGACATTTTGCTATTGAACGAATTTAATTTGCCAGTATAGCGCAATATAAATAATTAAAAATTAGAAATGCATGTGTGTTGTTGTTGGGCAAAGGCCTCCTCTGTTATTCGCGTCATAAGTAGCTTAGTGCAAGCTCCGGCCGGTTACTATGTAATGAGTCCAGGTCGACCCTTTTTTTTATAGGTGAATATGCTGATAGAAAGCAGTATGTGTAAATTCAAATTATTTCTCAACTCAACATTTTACTTTAAAATCCGAGATTTTAGGGAATATAAATGTAACTGAATACTAAATATACCTACAGTCTTATGCTACGTGACATATGGATAATATAAACTTTTACATGAAAATCGCCTAAAATTTGTCACACGTACCTAATCATTTAAATAGGTACCACATATTGTGAAAGCGACTTATTTTACATTTTAACTTTCTAAACGAAAGAGAAAATTAGGTTATATTAAGGAGTCTGGCTTTGATTGTTTTTCTTCACCGGCGAGCCAAGTAACATCAGGTGTTCATAGAAATGATCCTGTATTTTTAACGGCAATGTATAGAAGATACATAGGTATTGTAAAGTGTTCAGACTACCTTAGTTATTGTGGTGTGGTACAGCCAATGACAAAAGTTGTTGAAATAATCAGATAAAGCACATAAATTACATACTTTATTTTAGAGTAAGTAATGGTTCAATTAATAAAATATTGCAGGATCGGTGTAACTCCAGCTGTTGTCAACCTCCGTAGCCTAGTTGGACCCTGCCTACGAAACTGGACGTTCCGAGTTCGAATCCCGGCGAGGGCATTATTTGTGTATTTATTTATCACAAATATTTGTTCCTTGGTCATGGCTGTCTTATGTATTTAAGTATCAATATGTATCTATCTATTATACATATATCGTCGCCTGGTACCCACAACACAAGCCTTAATTGAGCTTACCGTGAGACCAGGTCGATTTGTACAAGATGTCCCAAGATATTTATTTATTTATTATTATCAAGGCATATATTGTAGCATTTTTAACGTAAATTACACATTTGTAAATGAAACTACCCGGGTAGTGACAGCAGAAATAATAAATTTATCACCGTCCCAACTCTTCCCGTGGGCATCGTAAGAGTCTTTTAAGGGATTTAGGTGTCACTGACCATTCGTTTATTGAAATCGTCAAACGAGTCTGCTATTGCCGAACATTTGTTCGAATCCGGACCAAACCTGGATTGAGTTTCATGACTCGAAAGTCCTCTCAACCGAAGTTATTCATCATTTTCAAAAGTACTTAATGATTTTTTATCTAAATGGCGTGGAATCCTGTGATTTACAAGTGTAAGCGTGGTGAAACATCCATTTTGAAACTATTAGATATTGTGAGTGTTGTGTGTAATTCACTAATCCTAGTGACAACCGTAGCCGGGCATTTCTCAGGGCGTAAACGAACGTCTCATTCATTTAGTCACGTTGTTTTGGAAGTGGATGCATCTTTTAGTACCATTTTCGGTCGTCAGATACAGCACCCGTTTCTCTACAAGACCCAATCTCAAAACATTCAGCCACTTCCAAAAAAAAACGTGACCAGGTGAATGAGATGTCCGTGTACGCTCTGAGAAATGCCCTGCCTAGAAGTGAATAATCAAGACCAAGCGTGGGTAGTTCGAGACCACAATAACAACAAAATATAGACATGTAAAAGGTCTCCAAGGGAAAATCAATCAGGGCAATAGACTTTCGTTCTTCACTGTACTTGAATACTCTGCCTGCCTAGTCACTTGTCTTCAACTTTTGTTCTGCTTCAACCTATTTTTCAAACATTGTACCAAAATACTTGGCGTCGAGAATTCTTTTGAAATGCTAATTCCTTTTGGCAATTGTAAGACAAATCGGGTCAAGCCTTCTCTTATTGTGGATATTTTGCTTGTAAATAAGATATTTATAAGAGAAGTGAAGGGTTTGGAATGAATGTTGTAACGCTATTGTTGTTTCTTAAATGCTAAGCAGCTTTGTTGTCCATTGTAGCTTTTTTTAAATAAACAACGAATATCGGTACAATAGCGTAGAATATACAGGTTTAAAGTAAAATGAGGTTTTAGAATAAGAAAGGATTTAAGCATCTGACTATTTTATTTCTAATACTATCGTAAGGCGCATTCTATTTTTAGGACAAGTGAAATAATATCACAGTGTCCTAAAAAAAGGACATTTTATTTTTCATTTTGGGACCTACAAAATAAAATAATTTTTTCTTTGAAAAATATGACGTCATGGGCCGTTATAAGTAAATTTTGTTGTCCTAAAAATAGGACGTTTGGCCTTACGAGGCTATGTATTTACCTTAAAACTGCCTTACTATAGTCCAAACGGTCCCAACAATGGTCCAAAATCCAATAGAATGTCTTGTATTTGTTGCAATTGTTATATTAATGGTGCTTTTCATGCCTATGAAGAGTTATTGCCTAATAACTCTTCATCAGTAACAAAAAAAACTTGGATAAAGTCAAAAAGAAGAAGACTCATACTTATTTAGGAATTGAAATTGTGGTCTGGACCAAAATTGCAGTATTGGACCAAAATTGGATAGTTTTTCGGTAGGTATTTAGTTTGCCTTGTCCTGTATGCTATAGGATTGAGATAGATAGCCGATTGCAAACAGTTTGTGCATAATTAAAGACCTTTAATAAGAACACAATGTAACGTCATTATTTTTGTGTTACGAAGTTAAATTTTGTGTAACAACTTCTGGTACTGAAAGACAAATTCAATTTTTCTCAGACAATGTGACATTTTATCTTCTAAAGTTGTATCTTCTTCGGTTACCGCGATGGTTATTATGAAATAAAACTATTTTAACTGAATCACGTAGGATCACAATCCCTGTACAGTGTTCAAAACGTCGGAATGTAGTTAAATTTAATTGATATACACGATATAATCAATAAAATAGTTTAGTTCATCTAAAGTTGTCTATTTCTCAACAAATTCCGCGTACATACCAGACCAATTTAAACCACTAATCGTTCGAAATCTTAATCTTTCTAAACTAGACAATAACAGTTAAATACTATTGAAGATAACACCATCAACTAAACTGAGACGTAACTTTAACTGTCTGGAATCTAAATAGCATTCCGTTCAATTGAAGTGCACAATGTGAGTTTCGCGCTTGCTACTCCGTTTTTTTTTTTGCTTTACATACTTTCCTTTGGGTGAATACACATCAGTTTGTGTACGCATTTTGTTTCTAGAAAATGGTCGTTTAGTACAGGTAAATTCACGAAAGCTGGCACGAATGGATCAAGTGACTGAAAGTAGGTATCTATATAATATGTGGATGTCTTAATGACGGTAGATACAGATTGGTATAGGACGACCGCATACACACAATGATAGATGTCATTTCATTAATTTCATTCATTCCATTCGTGCCAGCTTTAGTGAATTAACCTGAGACCGCATCCAGCTTTTTGCACGCGTTCGCATGCTTACGCGTTTCATACTAAGTTTTATTTTAAACTTAATTGAAAACTTATCTTAAATAGCCAGTAATCTCCTATTACTCTCCATGTACTGTATTTTTTAGTGTGTACATTATTTTCTCATCCCTTAAACCGACATTTATTCTAAACCTCAAAACAGAATCTGCCAACCCAATCTGTGACTGTAAGCAAAATGGACAGTCTGAGTTTTTCTTGATCTTATAGCGTAAAGGTACATTTAGACCAAACGAACATTCGCTAAGTCTATCCCCCACTCTACGAAATCAACGAATTTCGACGAATCGCGTTTTGTGTAACGAATGAATTTCGTAGAGTAGGGGATAGAATGAGCGAATGCTCGTTTGGTCTAAGTGCACCTTAAGAAAAAAGTGTATCTACCTCTGTCAAAAATTAATAGGTCATGAAGAATTTATTTGCTAATCCGAAACTATGCAAGATGATTGTCGGTAATTGATGCAACGCTTATCTGACTTGGCCTCGATGGATGCATTTGCGTCGTTTCAGTGTAAATAAATCATACTTAGACAAATTGAGATGGGCACGCGACATTCATCTTAAGGTATTTTCATTGGAGCACTTAAAGGGATATCTAAGTAGCATTTTTTTTTATTTGAGGATAGTAGACAACTGAGTAAAGTAGGGGCATCGAAAGAAGTCGTTTTTGACGTTTGTTTGCACATGAAGTTCTGTAAATGTTCACAGTTAGTATAATGAAGCAAATGTCAAACTTCATTGTTGCCTGTACGGAAAAGTGATGTTACCTCTGTTGCTGCAATTTACCGATACGTCAATCGAAATAAATAAGTAAACCTTATGGAGGTACATATAATTGCTGTAACAGTAGGTACGCACATATTTTCTAAAAGTTTGTCATGGTTTCGACAGGTCCTCGCGAGCCCGTGTGCCCGGTGGATACGCGGCTTTACAGACTGTTGAACTTGATAAATGTCAAAATTGTTATAAAATAACGTATAATTTTATTTTTCGTAGAATAATAATTTATGTACCACTACGTTATTTATCACCAAGATGTGCTCTGATTTTAATAAATGGGTTTAGTGAGTTTATATACTGTATATAGGTACGGCATTTCTGTATTTGGCATACCTACATTGCACTCTGAGCTAGCACGCAAGTTTGCCGACGTGGGTTGGGAGAGAATCGCTGCAGGTTTACGACGGTAAAATCAAGCGTTTCACAACAATATTGTGAGCTGTCAAAAACTACTTCTTTTGATGCCCCTACTTTAGTCCTCCGCCTGATGGAAAGCAAGAAATGATGCCCATGGACATAGTGACCAAAAAATTGCCTATGCACTGCCCAGCTCGCGTTGAGACCAATGTCTATGGCAATCGGCAATTATGGCATATCTATACACCCCCCTAATAAAGTATTCCTTGTAGATTTTCAAGGCATTTCAATATATATCCAATATATACCCCATAGTCGACTTTTACGACACCCACAAGTAGAGTAAGGATAACACGACGCAGCATGAGATATGTGTGTATCGGTCGGTATCGCGGTCAATGAATACGGGTCAGGTGGATTTTTTCATAGAAAATACTGGAAACATGCTGATTACAAATATTTAAAATAAATATTTATAATACAAGTGGAACCGTTTTTAACATCAGATTGTATTGGAATTTCCCTGAAGCTTTCACGCGATCCGAAGTACACGGAACTTTATCGTCAGATGACTCCGTAGATATAAAAATAGCAACTCGTGATTAAAAAACTCGATTTACCATACATTTTAGGTGGTTTTCTTAAACGGTCTACGTTTTTAAACGGTTTTTATTAACTTCACCGCGTATCAACTGTCGTCGATGCTTCAAATCTTGTGATCGATTTTTCGACCACTTCTACTGCACCGAAATCAATAAAATTTGGAACTCTTATCAAGACCCCATGACAATGCAATATTATAATATTTGTATCCTTGTATCCTCAAAGCCTGATGCTGCAGACGTACTGCTTACCTTAACCAAGAGTGTTAGAGACGTGAAAATGAAAGTATAGGATGTTTGGCATAATCAAATACTAACGGCCTAATCTTGACTTCCAACTCCTCACTCCTGATGCTGCAGTACTGCCTACAATAACCGCAAGGTTTATCTTTTATCGATATC